>CAHIKZ030004979.1:5262500-5372500 GCA_903632075.3 Acanthosepion pharaonis | reverse complement strand
CTATATATAATTTCAGTATTATGAAAAATCTCAAAATCATAAATGAATAGAAAGACTGCTCTTTAGTAATTTCATCAAATCAGGGAATATAGAACAAGTTATCCAATGAAGATGATGTTTATATTTACTCTTGGGGAAAGAGATTAATATTGCAGGAATCATGCAACATCAAATATTTCAAGAGCGACTTTTCATTGCCTTTCATACAACTGACACCTGATATTGTGTTGTATTATTGGAAGATGCAAAATGAAAGAGAAAAAATAATGCCAGCATCAGCATTTTTCTTTTGTTGCAAACAGAATGGTAACAAAAAACTTCATTCAGCTTTGTGAATTCAGGAAAAAAGAATATAATATTACTTTGGTTAAAAAGAAACAAACATTATATTAGTTGCATATAGCTATACATCTTTCAATTTTCTATAACTCATCTCAAAAACAGCCTGATATTCTTTCTGTAGATAAGATAATAGAACCAGGTCAGGTTTTCACAGGAGAACTCAGTTTTTTAATATTAAATTTGGAAGTATTACAAACTGAATCTATTAATAACCATCAGAAATACATTTTGGAAAACACACACCAACAGGTGATGCACAGAGATAATCCATTACTATTCATAGGCTGATTTTGTCTAGAACGGAGTCATCTAAGAGCTAATTGGAAATTTCTCTATTTCAAATGATGTCTAGAATCAGATTTGCAAGAGTTTGTTGCATATGTTTTTTTTAATCAGTATAATCCCATGTAAGGCAGTAAAGCCACTAAAACACAAGTGGTTACAAGGTGTGGAATAATTAGGAACAGAAACATTAATAATGAGCAGAAAGAGAAAAGAGTAATCAGGAGGACAGTAGATAGCAATTGACATTGCATTTAAATTTTTGCAGATTAAAGTTGGCTGGAAAGCATGGAGAATGGAGGTGATAAATGTGAGAAAAGAATCTGTTAACATAGAACTTACAGCTCAATGGTAAATTGATGAGATCTCAATGCCACTCTAGGACTGTGCTTAAATTCATAAAGTCTAGGTACCATAGTGAAAAGCTCATCTGAACAATTACCATGAAAGTATTTATAGAAAAGACACAAAGAAGTAACCTTAAGGCAATGGGAAAGTGACTGAAGCCAAGCCACCAGATCAGGACCAATAATATTGCTAATTCTTTTTTGGATCTTATCAAGGAGCTCAAGATAAATAGCAGGGGCACCAGACCATATGTGGCAGCAATATTTTAGGCATGGATGAATGGTAAACTTAGAGAGATGTAAGATCAATTCTGGAGAGAAAAATTGTTTTGCATCGACTTTCTTAGCAGCTGACCTAGCAATAGATTCAATATAGTCTTTCCACTTTATGTCAGCAATGAGTCATTTTCCTGGAGGTTAGCATCAGCCATGCTGATAGAAGGCAAAGAGGGGGTCTCATTAATGAAGAGAAGTTGAGTTTTGGAGGCATTAAAATTAACAAGCCATCTTCTGCTCCAGTTAATGACAGACCCGGGGTCATTTTGGACATCAGCTGCCATTCTGACCTGGTCAGATTAATCAGCTTTACTATTGAGGCAGGAGTATACATGAAAAACACATCTGACTTTTGCTTGATTTACAGATTTTATATAGTGGGTAATGATCAAATATCCTGATAACATATGATGCTAGAAGCAGCAGAATTTCTACAAATCAAAAAACATTAGAGTCTGAATTCTTTGTTTTCACAAATGTTATAAACTTCACTATTTTAATGTGCTAATGTGGAGGGTTAGTATCCACATGGATACACTTAATGATATTGATGAAAAATCAGAATGTTGTGATATATAACAAAAAATATGGCTTTATAAAAAAAATCTACTTGTCTATATATGTTTTCCATGGACTGATACTCAAAGTTGTTCTTACTCACTAATGTAGCAATGTCTTTACAACTGATTTGTAAAGACATTGCTACATATATAAAGTAAAATGTAACTGATTTGAAAAAACCTGTTGGAATTTAAAAAAAAAATACAGAGTAAATCTTTTATGAGCCAAGTTGCTAATAGTGAAAAAGTCTCAAGATGCAAGTTCCCTGATAGGAAAACTTATTGCACAAAATTGTGGATGAAAAATGCTTAATAATATCAGTATATAAAATTATAATGAACAAAATGCTGATTAGAAAAATTTTTCTGTGATGAAACAATACAGATTGAGATATCAATGTCATGTCTCTGAATGCTGAAAAAAGCTCTATGCAATAAACTGAAAAAGAACAGGTTCTTTATTGAAAATTCAACTGATTTCACCAACAAAACTTTTGTGACATGAGCTGGTGAAGAAGAGATCCAAGAAAGCCTTTGTTATTGCAAAGAGTTGTCTGAAACAAGCAAAGGGCAAAGCATGTTTAACATTGTGTTATATCTAGAAATAAATGATGTGTTATCAGAGAACTATATTGTCATCTGGACTAAAAGTGTTCCATCAAGGTTTAGCTCCATTAGTTTTCACCTTTTATGAAAGGTAAGCTTATCACTATTTTTTTCCATTGAATTTTATATTTTTTCTACTAATTGTTCTCTGGGCAAGTAAAGAACTTAAAAAAATTATACTTATATCAATTTTATTATCATAATTTACAAAAGATGCAAACATATCACAAGATAAAGTTCACATTAAAGGTAAAACCTGATCCTCTTTTGAATCTTCTCTTTATTTTTCTGATATCAATAGTTTAAGATTGCAGCAAATATGAAGTGGCATTAAAATAAAAATGCAAGAAATAAATAAAATATATCAGATATATAAATAAATCACCAGTGCAAGGAAGACTAACTCATAACAAAGATATAGATAAAAAACAAACACTTAATACCTTGTAAAATAAGATGATTTGATTTCTGTTTGTATCTTTTTGTAATATAGAAAAAAATCAAATTGCACTGAGAATTTTGTTAGTGTAATACTGTTAAAATGCTTTAACTGGAAGAATAAGGTAATTTCCTGTCCAATTTTCAACTTTGATAATGTGGCGTTAGCAGGCTGGGCTCCTCAGCCTTAGTTTGCAACCAGTGTAGAAGAACAACTCTGAATTCAAAGCTGTATATAGCCCTGGCAAAGTATATACTGTGCAGCTAACAGAAGGATCATAGGAGTTTACAACGATTATAATCCCAACTGCAGTTATTTAATTAATCAATTACAAGAGCTGTAAATAAAATTATGTCTACATTGAAAGAGGAAAAGAAATGAAAAGATTACTATTAACCATTAAAAAAGCAATTTAATTATTTTTTATTTTAATGCTTTTACAAAAACTTATTTTATAGGTATCATTATTTTATATATCTCTTTGAGAAAAGTTTCTTTTTGAAAGTCTGTTATGATTCAGGTGAAAAAAAAAAATTAGAAAGAGATGATATAATAATGAACCAGTTCCCCTTGAAAATCATTATAATTTTGCTTGTACATTTTGTTATTTAGTTAAGCACATGCATTTCCCTCTGCCATTACCCCAGATAAATAGATCAAGATCATTCTGTTTTGATTATGAGAAAAGATGG
Source organism: Acanthosepion pharaonis (assembly GCA_903632075.3). Lineage (NCBI taxonomy): Eukaryota > Metazoa > Mollusca > Cephalopoda > Sepiida > Sepiidae > Acanthosepion > Acanthosepion pharaonis. The sequence continues at coordinate 5,368,956 of CAHIKZ030004979.1, read as the reverse complement.
AAGAAAAACACATAGCAGAGACACTGCATGTACAATAAGAAAGAATGGAAAGATAGAGGTGGCAATAATGCTCTCATGTGTTTAATATCTGCTACAGTGAAATGGAAAACCTTGTCAATATTTTCATTTGTACCCTCTTACTTTTTTAATGACCTGCATTTATGCTCATGATTATTATTGCAAGTTTTTGTTAAAGTTGTTAAGCTCAAATATTTAACAATGCAATAGGGGAATTTCCAGTTGTTTTTTAATAGTCATGGAACTTGCAAGGAACGTATTCAATCATTGACCTATAAATTATGATTCATTAGAAGATTTTCTCAAAAAAGTGAAATTTTCATGGGTATTGCTATTAAATATAATTTCTTTTTATAGAAAGTGACTTAGCATCAAGTTTGACAACCATTTTGAGTAGCCTTTAAATGTCAATTTTCTTGCAACTTAATATGTATGAAAATATCCAGTCTCTTAGCAATTCATTTGCAACTGTGTCTAGCATTTCTCACAGAAAACAAGTTTTATTCACACTAATGGCTGAATGGACAAAATGAAGTGGTAAACAAGGCTCATCTAAGTACAGTTAAATGCCATTAAAAATTTGAGAAAATTTCTAAGTGAAACAACCATTGCTATGCAAATTTTATGATGTTTTTATTCAGTTTTAATTTTGTATTTCTTTTGCATCTAGTCTCTACTAGCAATTGTCTGTACAAAATAAGACTATTTCATAGTATACAAATAATCAAATATCTGGTCTCATGTATTATTAAATTAAACTATAACCTTTTTACCAGTTTTTAAATTTTTTTAAAAAATTGTTTCACCCCAAGCAAGGTAATAATGCCTCTAGAATGCAGGGAGTTACAAGGAGTGAAAGTGAAAGAAAATGAGAAGACTGATAATGGGGAGGATTGAGAAATGAACAAAAAAAAAAAGAACAGGGTTCAAGAAGACAGAAGATGGGGATTGATTTTGCATTTAAATTTTTTAAGATTGTAGTTATCAGGGAAGCAAGAAATCGGGAGTTCCACAGGTGGGAAGTGTGAGAAAATAAACTGTTAGAGTAGAAGTGGCAGTTGCATCTAGCTAGTTCAACTGTAAAACAGAGAGGCCTAGTTGCCAATCTAATAGCACACTTAAAGTTATGTAGTTATGGCACCATGAAAAAAAGCTCATTAAAGCAGTTGCCATGAAAATATTTGTAGAAAAGACAGAGGGAATAAGAGATATATAAATTCATATAAGAATTTACCAGTTACAAGAAATATATAAATTCGTAAGTTTTATGAATTCTCTTTAGAAAACAAAATATATGTGTAGATTATATGTTCTTCAAATTATTCCTGGAAAAGCAACAATAGTAACATTTCAATGAAAAACTATTAAAAATCTAAGAGGTTTTCAGACTAAGCTGAAAAACAAATAGTTTTCTTTTGAAAATATCGTTACACTATCAAATTATTGTAAATAAAAGTTACTGAATTTTAAAAAGATAATTTTATAACTGTACAGTCTTAAAAGTCCAAATTTTGATAAATTTCTTCTTTATAATAAATTTTTTGTCTAAAAATCGGTGATGCCAAAATGATTAGAAAGTACAAAATCTTTAAATAAAAATATCTCAAAAAGAAATGTAGCACTTGTTTTTGTTAGCAATCAGAATAATATGAATAGGCCCCTGTTAATAACATTAATAATCTTAAAATTTTCTTTAGCATGGTACAAGTGAGCAAAATTATTTTAACATGAACAATGTTGTTCACTAGTCAATTTTTATTAAAATTTATTTTTAAATGTAAATATCTGTCTTCCAAAGTAAAGTAAAATATCCAATTTTACATTGCTAATAAGCAAGATTTGCCTATAGACAGAAGAAAAGACAAACTGGAGGAATATATACCAATCTATATTCCCATGAATGAGAAAGAGAGAGAGAGAGAGAGACTACAAAGTAGGCCAAACAGGCTTGATTTTTGTGAGTCATCTAATACTCTTAACATTTAGTATTTAGAGGCCAAAATAAATTACTTACCAATTCATGATAAATGAAAAATTTGAGGTTTGTTTTGTTACTTTTTCAAGTTAGATGAGTTACTGAGACTAACTGACAGTATATGTGTAGAAATAAAACAGAATTAAGAATCTCTTCTGAGTAGAAGAATCTCTTTTTTGTAATAAGAATCTATTCTGTGTAGAAGAACCTCTCTTTTGTAATAAGAATCTGAGTAGAAGAATCTCCGTTTTATAATAAAAATCTCCTCTACGTAGAAGAACCTCTCTTTTGTAATAAGAATCTATTCTGTGTAGAAGAACTTCTCTTTTGTAATTAGAATCTGAGTAGAAGAATCTCAGTTTTGTAATAAAAATCTCCTCTACATAGAAGAATCTCTCTTTTGTAATAAGAATCTTTTCTGTCTTTTGAAATATTTATAAGCTTAGGCTACTCAGATAAATAATTTATTATTTCTTTGATAGCAAATCAGCATTGTACAAAATCTGGAAGCAGTAAATTATAAAAATATAATTAACCTAAGACACTAGCATTAAAAACTAATGTAATAAGATTTTCTTTTTCTATGTGCCATGTTCCTTCATAATGTTGGCAATCATAGCTCTCCCCAATTTTCAGTCAATTGTAGCTCTTAATAATTTTTTTCTTTTTATTATCTCTCCTAAACCTTGCTCTGCCATCCATTTACTAAAATTCTTTAGTTAGGTTATGCATAGTTTTCCTCTACCCCTCTTGACTTCATTCTGTCCTGTGAGCAACAAGTTTTCCAAGCCTTCTTTCCTAATTATGTGCTCAGGAAATTTCAATCATCTCTTTCTGATATTAAGTATAAGTGTTCTTTTTTTTTCTATTTTCTCAAACATTTTGTCACAGCTCACCTGTTCAATCTATGCTATTCTCAGCATGCTTCTTTAGTACCAGATTTCTTTACTTCAAGTCTCATCTTCATCTCTGAGGAGTTTATCCAGCATTCAGATATTACATAACAGTTCAGTACTCTTTTCAGAAATTTTTCTGTTTCTTAATACTTTGCTTAACTTTTGGAAGGCCGCTTTCACTATGTCAATGTGTCTTCAGATTTCAATGTCACAGTTTCCATCCTCACTTGATACACTTCAAAGAAGTTAAAATGTTTGATTTTGGTACCTCCAATTTGTAACTTGCATGTTGGGACAAATATCAAATAAAATCTTATTACTCATCTTTTGCAGTATATAAAATCTAAATAAAATCATTTGTCCACTATATATATATAATAGGCTGGTTAAAGAAATTTGAGAAACAAAATGATAACAATATTGGTAATAAGATTGTTGATATTTATTATATATTAGTAGGCTTTTTGACTAAACTGAAGCACAAAGAGAAAGATTTTAAAGTCTGAATTTACTAATATATAAGAAACATCATCAATCTTATTGCCTATATTGTTACGATTTTGTTGTCTTTTTATTCCTCAAATTTTATTAACCGGCCTATTAAATCTACATATTATAAGAAGCACGTGTGGACCATCTTTCATTTTAATCATTCATTTATATATATATATATATATATATATATATAAACATAATTTATGTTTGGTTTTTGCTTTATATATGTGTTGAATATTTTCAAGAAATTTGTAGAATATTTGGGAAGAAAAAATAAGTGTATGATTTTTTTTATGAATATATAAATTATAAAACTAATTAAAATTTCTTTTGAACTATTTTGACTGATTTTGGACAAAGGACTGGCTAAAAACTTATTACACAATTTTTTTAAAAGAAATTTAAGCAGATGATCTCAAATTTGTACAGATATTAGTCATTTTGACAATTATTTCATTTATTTTAATTTTTTTTTTTTTTAGAAAATCAGTCAGCTGTACATTTTAAGTAATATTTACACTACAGTTGGCAGAATCTCAGATCTAATCTTTTAAACATACCCTTCACTTTTCCCTGATCTCTCTCAATGTCATATTTGTCATTGTTTTTGCACTAGTAGTATTGGTAAAAGCAATAGTATTTTTATTTATTTTTAGATGAAGCATAACCACAGCCATAAATTATTATTAATAATAATTTTTTACTATTATTAATCTTATTACTAGTAATTCATTATAAATACTAGTCACAAATATTATTACTATTATCACCACCATATTATAATTCTGATTATTCCTTCATTAGTTAGTAAGTTAGCGTGTGCTTTCCATCCTGCCATTACCTCGGATAAATAATAGACCATTCTGTTTTGGTTGTGAGGAAATATGGAAGAAAAAGTTAAATGAATGAGGCTGTTTGGTTTTAGTTAAGAAAAAGAAAACAAACATAATAATAAGAAAGAAAGATAGAGGAGGCGATAAGGCTCTCACGTATTTAATGTCTTATTCAGTGAAATGGAAAACCTTGTCAATTTTAAATCTTTTCATTTGCCACTTCTTGTTTATTTAACTAGACATTATTTCAATAAGCAAGAAGGGACAAATGAAAGGACTTCAAATTGACATAGGGCATTCATGCCTTTGATTGCTATTGCAATATTTTGTTAATGTTGTTAAGTTCAAATATTTAATGACGCAATAAGAGAATTTCCATGGGTAATTTATAGTCATGAAACTCACAAGGACCTAAACTTAAGACTTATGATTCATTACAAAATTTAAATAGGAAAACTGAAATTTTCATGAGTACTACCTGTTGTTGTTGTTGCTGTTATAATAATAATAATAATGATGATGATGACGACAACGATGGTGGCTGACAGTGCTTCTTCTAAAAATAAAGAATTGGTGCTGATTTTAAAAATCCCAGACTATCTTTTAAATTTTTAAAAATTTTCTTTGTATTAACAAGTGGACCCTCCCCTACCACCCTGGAGGAAAGATCAAAAACTTGCTGATTAATCTATCATTCTCTGCCAGAATGATGGAGACAATTTAAACATGAACTAAGCCTTTTAATCTAAAGTTATTTGTAAGATTTCCAACTTTATCATCTGGTGATTTATATTACAGTAATCTTTAGGAATACAGTTTAGTGTGATGATAGTCTCAGATTAAGATTATATTTATCTTATTTCAATAGGCTGAGTATTTGTTTTGTGTCTATCAGAGTTGATTTTCTACTAACCTGATCAATGAGAAACTAAGAATGGTGATGATGTGGTGGTGGTGGTGGGGGGGTAACACAAAGGATTTAGGTCCCCTAAGCCTATCAGAATTTTTGGGAAACCCAACTAAGTGATACAAATTTATCAGACACATTAAAAGAAACAAAGAGTAAAGTAAAACTGAATTAAAAAAAGAAATAATTTTCAAATACTGCAATAATACTTTAATTCAGTTCAGTATTATGTATCTGATAAGTGAAAATGTTAGCTATAAGTTGTTCATATTTCTGTCATCATTAATTTTTCATGAGTTTATCTTTCATCTAAAGATAGTCAAAACTTAATAATACAGAAAAGTACTTTAAATATTTACTACCGTGCAATTTCTGAAATGTATAGAAAGAAAAAAAATCAAAACTGCTACCACCTCGTCAGTTATTGTATTTGGCTATATTCAATGAACACACTGTGTACTTTCATAATAAACTCCAGCAGGTGTGATACATGATAAAACTTACAAATTACTGTCACTGTAATGTTAATAAAAGAAATTAGATATATATTTTGAATTCAATGTTATTGCTAACATATACTTATTAAGAATTAACTATTGTATTATGTACTATTATTAACTATTATACAGTCAGGAAACCATCAATAGTAAAGTCAACCTATTTCTTTATTAAGGCTCAAACCCAGGGATACTTTACTATCCAAAAGAACTGGTAAAATTTTTATATAAGCAACTTTTGTGCAAAGTTAAAACAAATCCTCTATGATTCGACAGAATCGTGACCAGTAAGCCTTAATAAAAATGCTTAACATTGGAATTTTAATAAGTTATCTTTCAGATGAAAGATAAACTTTGTCAACCCAGTAAAGAATGTTAATCAGTTGTCTTCCATTAACTTACCATACTAACAGATACAGTAACTAGAATCTCAATGTCTATTTAGTGACTTATCTACTTTGATTAATAATGCCACATTACTAAGTTCAAATGAGCAGAGTTCATTTTCTAAAAGAAGTTAAAAGCAATATTTCATGCAAAGAAATAATTTTCATTCCAGATTATATTGTTTTATCAATAATTTAAATTCAACAAAATGACTTTGCCTTGGCTTTAAATGCACACCTAAAATTCCTTACTGCAAACAAAGAACATTATGTAGTCTTTCTAATATATTAGTATCTACAGCAAAGGAATTTAAATCCTGTAGTTCTTAGTTTAATAAAGTTATTATGCGATGAAACATACACGCACATTATATATATATATATATATATATATATATATATATATATATATATATTTTGAACACTAGTATTGAAGCATTTATTTTAATGTATTCAAATCTGGTTATTAGTATATGCATACATACAGTATTATTTATAGCAACATTCATTTTAAGAATACATTCACAAAAGGACTTGTAAATTGGTTTGAACGTAAACCTTTACATCATTTTATAGACAAATCATTATATACTTTGAAATGTAATTTATACGCTTATAAAGGTTCATTAACCGAGATATTCACTGAATATATTTCTCAAGAGTAAAATGTGTAACAATAAAGAATTCAAGTAAAAAAAAAATCCATTTACAAATAGTGACCTGATATGTAACAAAATGAACATAAACATCAACAGAGCCAAAACTTGATTAACTTAGACACAAACCAAATCTCATTTAATAATCTGAATCCCAAAGAAGAGATTTTCGATTCCACTTCATTTCAATAAACAGAAAACTAAACATATAAATTGGAAACCATACCAAGCCAATCATTCATTGATAGACTATTTTGAATTTCTACCATATAACACTGATCAACTTTTTTTTTTTTATAAATAAAAAGCCAGTGTTATCAATATCCAAGGCTCTGCATGCACAACAGAAAATATCACATGTATTCATTGAATATGATTATATACCTAACAGGAAGAAAGATTTGTAATGAGAACATTGTAAGGAATTATATCCAACAAGATAGATCTTTAAGAATAATGCATTAGGTTTTGTTTATTCTTTTTTAATGCATACACTCAGACAAGTCTTAAAGTGCACATGGCAACATCTACAGATAAACAACAGCTGCTGTTATTTTATTGAGGGTTTCTAAGCCGTCTATATTACCAACATTGTTTAAAGTGAGAGAGCGAGAAAGCAATGGGTAGGTGGGGGTGGTAAAAAAATTGCAAACTTTTACATTTTTAAAAATGTTAAAGTATAGACAGTGACAGATTGAAATAGGCAGAGGAGCCTAGCAAAATGTAACCAGTAATAGTTGTACCATGTCCAACAGTGTTATGCATATTGTTTTCGTTTCTTTTAATTCTGTACACAAGAGTTTGCTGATAAGGGATAATAGAGTCACTAGGCACAGACAAAGGGAACAAATCTGACAGAGGTGGGCCAAGCTTTGCTGCAAATAGACAATTCACACATGGAGCAACAATATACGAAAACATGAGGCAGTTTTTTTTCCTTTTTTAAATTGAAAAAAGGACAAAAATCTACTGACAACCTAATGAAGTCAAACAGCTACTGCTTTTGAGAATTAAATTCTTTAAGTAGTAATAAAGACTGTTTTAAGGAGTAAATAAACTAAAGAATAAAGAAAATAAAATAAAAATAGATAAGATATTTTAACAAAAGAATGAAAGAAGAAAAGAAGCAGGAGAAGAAGAAAAAACAAATAAGAATCCATATTTTCCCCACCTCCAAACTATTTATTGTTCACAAAAGGGGTTCTGTAGAAACTGGCATATTTTTCTTGATTAAAAAAAAGAAGATATTTATAAAATCAACAACCTCCTCAACAAGTGCACGATGTTATAATAATAAAAACATAAGGATTAAGTAATAAATGAAAAAAAAAAAAAAAAAGTACATACCTTAGATTTTCATCATCAAACTCCCAAGTGGCTGGCTACCATCAGAATGGATATTATATATTATTGTATTGTAAGTAATAGTAGTTGTATTAGTGGCTTATCTTGATAATCCCACCTTCTTTAACATGTTAATAATGTAAACGAAATAAGCAGGACAGGATGGAGTGGTGAGAGCTTGGTTTTGACATTATGACAGGTTGATGTCTGTTCCACTAATATCTTCCTTTCCTGTCACTGCTGGGCCTGTGTATCTCTCTCTTGCTCGCTCACTCTGGCAAACCAGAAAGTGTGCTCACAACTGGTACTATAAGAGAGAAAAGCAACTGCTGCTGCTCTTTCTGCTACTGCTGATATCAGGCTCTCAGAATAATCTCTTCTACTGCACTACTGAGTTTCCTAGCTTGCTCTATGCCATACCATTACCAACAAACCAGTAGTATGCCATCACCTAAATGGCAAAGCAAATGGGACTTCAGCCAAACAGTAGTAGTAGTAGTTGTAACATGGCAGCAGATGAAAAACAACCACATTAATATACATACAGTGCTTCTTGCTTATGTACTGTTATCACTAACCCCATCACAACTAGTTAAACTACTAGCACACAGTTTAGTTAGTAACCAAATAAGTTAATTGGATAGAAGAGCAAGATAGGAGCACATGGCAATATCAACAATAAATCTAGCAAAAAATAAAAAATGAGAAAGAGAAAAATAGAATTAACCGTAAGTTCATGTTACCCTCAGTATTGATATTTACATGAGTATATCATCAAAAACATGAGAGTATCATCTATTGAATTTCATTATTTACTATGAGTTTATTTTGCCCAGCTGGTCCTTAGTTTACATGGCAAGATACATGTTAGTATTCTGTACAAGAATATGAAAAAAAAAAATAGTCATCTATAAATATTCTTGAAAGATTCAGAGCAAATAAAATACTAATAAATCTTAGATAATAGTAAAGAAAAACAAACCAACTAGATTATAAACCTTAAATATACATTAAAAAAAAGATGATAAATAAGAATTTTTTGAGAACACTTATCTTAGATGGTAAAATTATTTCAGTAATTTATACAAATAATTTGTAGCCCTAAATACATAAGAGTATATAAAAGGCTTTTGAAGGAAAATTTTAACTGAATTTTGCAATTCAATTTTGATTATTATATTTTTTTTTGAAAATTTATATTGTATTACAGAAAAAGAAAATGATTGTTTTTTAAACACTTGACAGACTGAAAAACTTTTTTTTCCATCTGAATTTTCTTTCAGTTTTTTTTACAAACACATTAAATCTAAAAAAATGTCATTAAAAACAAAACGGGATTCTTTCGCTGGAATATTGAGAATATCCTTACTTTTAAAGAAGTATTTGTCAGAATTAAATATTAAAGAGTAAAAAATACTTGTAAAAAATAATGAGGATGTTAGATGCTATTCTTTATATGAGGTTTGATCAAAAAGTACTGGAACTAATACTATAAAAAGAAAACTATAACACATATCAATTCAGCATTTAATCTCCTTTGAAGTAATACCCGTCTGAAGCCACACATTTGCTAGCTTTTAAATGCGCTAAACTCCAGTAATTTACTAGATTATGCATTTTGTTAATTTGTTAAGCATTAATGATTTGTGGTGTTATTATTAATATTTTAAAATTTACTATATTTATGGTCTGATGATCACTTAATGTGTGAAGCTGTAAGTGACCATACAGTGCTAATTTCTGTGCTACCATTGCTACCACCTCTATCAGAGGGAATGATGTAGCAGAACTGTTGTCTCATTCAGAACTGCACGCAATCACTATAAAAGAATCCTGGAAAATGCAAAAAGCAATCCAAGCCAAAGCAGAGAACAAAAAACTTTGATTCTACGAGTTCTGGAAAATTGCAAACACAATACTCAGTATAGGCCAACCATTATATATAGCCCTGAGGTTATCTCATCCTTGTCAAATAAGGCTAAGCTTTTTACAATGAATTTTGTCTCTAACTAGGTTAAATGACAAAGACCATCTTTCTCCACCTCATGGAGCACAAGATCTGTGATATAGAGATATCAACTTGGGAAGGTTTCCAGATTTATCAAAAGTCTTGACTATGAAGACTAGTAGTCTAGATAAAATCCCTGTAATTATTCTCAAGAATCTTGACATAGATCTGTCTACAATATTGGTGAAGCTGTTTAATCATTGCCTTAAGAAATTTTACCCAGGCCCATGAAAGGTGTCTAGTGTGTACCCTATGTACAAGAATGCAGCCATCACAGTATTGCCTCATCAGCCTCCTCAGCAAACATTTTGAAGCTATCAACAAGAAAGTTGTTGAACATCAAAACAAACTCCTGAGTGACAAACAGTAGGGTTTTCATTCTTCTAGGTTCACTGCTGATGTTTTAACTATTGTCTTGTATAGATTCAGGGAAGCACTGCATAATAAAAATTTTGCAAGCGTCATTATCCTTGATATTGCAAAGGCCTTTAACAAGCTATATGGTATAGGGAATTGTTACAAAAACTGGCCAGCTATGGAATCTCTCTCTCTCTCTCTCTCTATATATATATATATATATGCAGATGATACTAAGGTGTATGGACGCACCTCCAAATATCTTGATAACCATCACCTAACTCTCAGAGTTCCATGGGGGAAAGACTGGTTGGTATCATTCAATACTTCCAAAACTAAACTCATAACATCTCATTGCCACTGAGCAGACTCTAAACCTGCCCCAATGAGTGGTCATATCCTCAAAGAGGCTCCTTACCTCAAAAACCTACTGGGGTCAAATTTCACTCCAGATGTGGAGGAATGGAACATGTATATTTGCTCTATCTTTACAAGAGTTTGATCAGACCAAGAATAGAGTGTTGCTGCCATATTTGGGCTGGTGCTACCCAATCCTCACTGTCCAGCATCAACGCAGTTGAAAGGCAATTATGTAGCCTTGTGGGTGATGAATTATTCTCTACGCTGCAACCCTTATCCCACATATGAAACATTGCTATTACAATGACAGATGTTCAGACAAGTTACATTCCTTAGTTCCACCAGCTCAGACATTCACAGCTAGGGCCCGCTATGTCATATTCACAGTACCAAATCATCCCCACTGCTAAGGGACAAGTTCCACTGAAACAGCTTCTTTGTGGAACAAACTCCTGAGAGAGTGCTTCTGTGACAACTAAAATCTTGGTCTCTTCAATTTTAGGATCAACTGATATCTCTCGTATATGTCCTTATAATATGCACTTTACACTCCCTCCTTCCTTCTCTCTTAATCCTTTCCCTGGCATAGATGTGTATATATGTCTTTACTGAAAGTGCCCGTTTCAGACATCAATGAATAAACACATCCAAAACATAACATTCAAAAACCAGCTACAGATGTGTTTATATGTCAATCTATATTCTTTTTATTCACTTTTGAGCTTGAAATGAGTCCAATTGTCAACTCATTCGTCTGGTAGAGAATGTTAGCCACTGCTTGGATACTTCAAAGTGCCTCAGTTTTTTAGTTACTATATTAAAAACAGATATAAAAATTTATCTAGATATTAAACGTTTTTCACAAAATAATTGTCAGAGAAGGGGTTAAAACAATCTCACTCAATAACTCTCTACTTTGAGTGGCTCTTAGATTTAGTATTCAGTGAAATAATAGTAAGTAAACAAATGATCTATTCCTGATAATGATCACTTTTCATTCATATACATATGTTATTACTATAAACATTATTTTTTAGTGGGTACACGTGTTCGAGTTGCTCTCCCCATTTTTTTATTTTATTAAACAGTTAAATAACAACAAGCCTAAATTGAGAAGTCCTACTAAAGAAAAACTTGTGCTTCTGTCAGGAATCAAATCTGTACCCTTTTTTTTCCACCAATAAAACCACTTTTGGAGCCAAAGTGTGTCTCTACCAGTTCGGCCATGGAGACCAGCCTGATAGGGCAAAGTTGGAATTACCTATTAAAGAAAGCATGTTTCCTCATTGAGACTTCTACAAATTATATATATATATATATATATATATATATATATAACACATACTTCAAATACTAACAAAATATGAAAACAAATTTAAAACTAGAAGTGCCTGCTTTTATAAGAATTCTGTATAAGACTAATTTGTCACAACAAAAATAAGGCAACCATTGGATTTAGGAATGTAACAACAATGTTAAACAGTTACAGGACAATTTATCTCCAAGGAAACAGTAAGTATAAAAGAATGGGAATCCCTGCACAAGTTTGACCCTCATGAGTTAATATGTGAGCTTATACTTCTTCTATAACTCTTTGCAATTCTTACTAGTAAATTTCTCTACTTGTACAAAAAAAATGAATACCAATTGTAAAGAATTTTATGTTTTACAACTAAAGCATTCAAGTAATTATTTGACTGAAATTAATTTGTCACTAAATTACCAGAGTTGAAGTCAGTGTATGAAACTAAAAGTTTCAGCATGAGGATGGGTTAAAGGGGAATCATATTTTGCATGCTTCAGCCATTCCAATTACAGATCAATTCTTGGATACCATTCTGTTAAATAATCTTAAATTATAGAACAAAATTATGATAACCTTCCTTAATTTTACATCTTTATATTCAAATTTTATACACATATTGTTCAATATCATTCCTAAATTCAAGGTTTGGTGCTCCTACTATATATTTTGAGAGTCTTGACAAAATTCAAAGGATCTGTAATATAACTGATCCTGATCTAACATCTCAACTTCAGTCACTTTCTCACCAATGTGATGTGGCTTCCTTCTGTCTTTTCTACAAATATTTTCATGGCAATTGTTCACCTTAGTGCCTCAACTGCATGAATTTGAGCATGCTACTAGACTGGCAATTACGTCTCACTATTTTACTATTGAACTAGCTAGATGTAATTGCTTGTTCTATTTTAATATTTTTTTTCTCGCACTTCTTGACTGTGGAATTCCCTTCCAATTTCTTGCTTCCCTGCCACCTCTAATCTTAAAAAAATTAAATGCAACATTAATTGCCATCTTTTTTCTACCTAAACCCTGTTCCTTTATTGTCCTTTTCATCACTTCTCTTCAGTAAAGTCTTCTCATTCTCTTTCAGTCCCTGTAACCCCCTTTATCCTAGTGACATTATAGTCTCACTTGGGGGTGAAATAATTAAAAATAAAATGTATATCAAATCAGAATAGAGTAAAAGTTAAGATACTGTTTAGAGAAGCATCACACACAAATATTGACTAGTAATTTTGTTTACAACAGCAGTAGGCAACCAGGAATTATAGGAATTGGAAAAAGTACTACTCTTACTGAAATCAATGTGAATAATTTGATATTGATAGCAGAACTGTCAGTTAAAGTTATTTGGCATTGATTTTCAACAAAACTGCAAAGTTTATCTCTGTAAAGGCAATGTGTAAACAGAAAAACTGCTAACACAACAAATTTCAAGGATAAAGCATTTACAGTGCTTTGAATCAAGTTCAAAAATGCTTTGATCATGACAAGTTTAAATTTGACCATATGACACATTTATACAATCTTATTGAATTTAACAGCAATGAAAACCAGCTTTGTTATTTACAGTTATTTAAAACTTTACAAACTTTAGCCAATAACTTGAATTGTAAGTATCAGCAAGAGAATTGAAAATATTTAATTAATGACTTTAGAATAAAATTCAATGTAGAGGAATTCAAACAAAATCTACATAAAATCAACTATTGTAAAATTCAAGGCTTAATATTATTCTTAATGTGTAAAAATTTCAGACAGAGTATATCTGTAAAAGGACAAAAGAAAAATTATCTTAGACAACACATTTCATCCTCTGAGGGAATTTATCAAGGCAAATGCATAACAAAATAAAATCCTTGCAATTGTCTTGATGATGTCCCTCAGAGGACAAAACATGTCGGCTAAGTTTTCCTTTTGTCTTCATTCATTATTTTAAATATCAGACATTTAAATGGTTACTAAAATTTTTAGTGTTAAACTAATACTAATACATATCCATTACTATTTCTTATTAAAATTACCAATTATACAACAAATTTTCAATAGATAATGCAACATCTATGTTATTAATTTTTTACCTTAATTTTTTTACATTAACAAATGCACATGAAAAAGACAAATACATTCATTTAGTCACTGCATTTAAAACTACTATATATACTTGTGTAAAAGCCGATATCATGTATAGTGAGACCCCTGAATTTTTTGCATGAATTTTAACCCACCCATAAAATATTTACTTTTTTATAGTGCAACTGGTCACTGAAAATGCATGATTTTTACCCTTTTCAAAAAGTTATGTAAAGTTATATAATACAACTCCATATTCCATGTAAAAAAAAATGACCATAAAAATTTGCACTATACTTGAGTATATAGGGTATATTGCAATGCAAGAGCTCTTTTATCCATATATCCATAAATAAAGAATCTGCTCGTTAAATACACATTTCTGTATGGAGATACAACTTTATGGCAAGAACTGACTTCTGAAATTCTTTCGTTTTGATAACAATCTGATTTTGAAATCTACACAAAAAAGATTTGCACCTGTCAGTCTCATTATAGAATACCCACAAGATTATGGAGGTGTATATGCATAAGATTTATAGAAATTTATATATGTAATCCAGAAAAATTGAAACATAATAGATGAACACAAAATCAAAATTGATATATGCAGTAGATTAACTCTCAAATTTAAAAATAACAATATTTTTTTTAATCTTTATTTTTGAGCAGTTAAGAAACAAAGTTATCAGATGTTTTAGCCCACAAAAAAACATTTGAAGTTTCTTCTTTTGCACTTCTCACTTGTAGAAATCTCTTCTGACTTCTTGATCCCCAGTCAACTTTGATCTACAAAAATTTAAACACAATTTCAATTGTTACTTTCTGTCTTCTTAATTGATGTTCTTTTATTTTCTCTCTCTCAACATTCCATAGAAAATTACAAATTTAATAGGTAATTATTTTACAATTAACAGTTTATGATACTTGAAATAAATGAGACAGATATTAGTGAAAATGAACTTTGTATTTCAGAAATCAAAGTATGTAAATTAAGTAGTTATCTGATAGGTCATACCTAATTTAAGACATGAGGATTTAATTAACATGAGCAATCAGTGTGGGTGAGATTTATGTTTAACCATATTTTGTGACATTCTTAAAAATTAAAGAAACAAAAAAAAATATAATTACAAAAACAAAGATATTTTAACCTTATCTTAAGTATTAAATTATTTAATATCCAGATGAAGTTAATTACTTCCAAATCCAGAGCCTTCTCTCTCCAGTTGGAGGAAACCCTCCCTGATTGACCATGTCTTCAGAGGTGTAGCTGCATTCACCACACTTGGCCAATTGCAGATCAGCAAAACTATTCAACCCATAGTTGGGGTGTATGGCTGTTGGTTCTGAGGAGTTCATCTGCACTTTAACTGACATTTTGTACTGCTAAGGTTCCAGTTACCCTCTCCACCAGATCAGGGTCTGGTGGTAGTCGGTTTAGTCACTGAACACTCGACCACTCAGGTTTTGAATTCAGAGTTACCCTTCTCCTCACCCAAAGATATGCAATGTCCCACTATTTACCCAGAGTTAGGTTAATCACTTATATAAGTTAATCATTTGTATAAGAAAAAAGAAATCACCATCTCCAGAACTGAATCATTAATATTTAAAAAAAAAAAAGAATCAACCTATAATTTTAAAATGCATACCTGAATTAGCTAAGATTGTTCTACTACAGTGATTTAAACTTCTATAGTTTCAAGATTACCTTTTTATTTATTTTTAAGCTGAAGAACCAACAAAGTTGACATAATTGCTGAGGATGGTTTGAACATTTACCTCTAAATGAGTAAAAAGAAAAGAATATCTTCAAATTTCCATCACTGCTATTTCTGAATATGTCAAAGCTTATGGTAAAAAGCTATAAACATAATTAAGAAATTGCAATGAAATACAAAATGATGTTACATAAATTCTACTGTAATGAATACTAGATGATCAAAAACTTGTATAGTAAATCATAATACATATTTAAAATCCTGTCTATCAGGTATACGTAATTACTCAAACAGTCAGTTGACCTTTATAAAATTGTCAACAAAAATCTTATCACAAGAGGAAAATATTTTCAAATTTAAGTAATAATCTGATAATGGAGAAGAAAAAAAAATTGCAAAATTTTCACTCCTGTAAGAAAAAAAATTAAAAGGTGTATTTTAATACATACTCTTTATTCAATAGTAAATGTGAGATAGTTACAATAGAAGCGGAATATCTGCTGTTTTAACTCTCTCTTATCAAATGTAGCTTGTAGCAGCATTCCACATTAGCTGGATCTAGACATCATGGCATGTATTGCTGTATTACTATAGTTAAGGCATGGGAGAATTAGGACTGTCTCAAAAGAAGCTAATAACAATTTCCCAACTGAATTTAGTGTATTCAATTACGAATCTACAATGAATTAAAATTTTTTACTTTTTATATTTAATAGCTAACTATTATAATTTTACTCAACAAAGGTACTATCTAACTTAACTCCTCCAAATGGTGCAACTCTTACTCAATCAGGCATGAAGTCCACAAGTCCTCAAAAAGTTCCCTCTGGGTCTGGTGCCAGGATGTTAACAGAAAATCTTTAATTGATGCTTTCCATGGTGGAACCTCTGTAGAGGAAATACTGGCGTAACCTATCTCATAAGTACTCAATGAGACTGAGATCAAGAGAGTTTGTTTGGTGGCCGGGCAACATAGAAGGCTTCTTCATATCCCTGAAACAATTTTCATACAACAAGGTAACATGCATTGTCCTGTTAAAGATGCCAGTGTAGTAGACTATCATTATTAAAGGATATACCTGGTCTTCAATGATGTTGAAATGGGTTGTATATGACAAAGTAGTTTCCATATGAATGATTAAATTCAGGGAGAGTTTCCAAATAGGACATTGCTCAAATCAATCATCACATTGCCTCCACTGGCTTGTTGTTATTGCACAGTACATCACTTCCTCAGGATAATGATGCACACATATCCCACTATTTACTTGCAGGAGAAAGTAAGACATTGGATGAAGTGAATTTCTTCCACAGATGTGCATACTGAAGATGCTTTTGGTGATGAACATAGGTTTACATGAGTACTTTGAGTGACTCCCATATATCCAGTTTTAAATGCAATAAAGATAGATGTTCTAAGATACATTTCTTCCTTCCTTCTTGATTAAAGCTATCTACAATTTGTGCCACAGTAGCCATTCTGTTGGTTCATACCTAATGTAAAAACCTCCGTTTATTTCTTGCATCATTAACTTTAGACAGCCCAATTCTTTATCAGTAGTTGGTGATATTTATTGACATCTACCAAACGGTATTCACCACAATTTAATCTAAGCACAGAAATGCTCTGACCTAGTCTTCTGGCCATAACAATTTGACTTTTATCTCTATGTTCTTCAAATCTTTCTTCTTGTACAAAAAGCATAAAAATCAAGTACTTAAGGCTTGCTTATAATCACTCTGATCCTGACATGCACTGTAGTTACAAGACAGCAGCAGTTATTCTTGCTAGATGTCACTGGTCATAATGTTATGGACCATCCATTTGTGTAACTGTGTAAAAATTCAGATATAAATAAAATATATGTATAAAAAGACAGTATGAATAAAGACAAAAGGAAAACTTTTCTTTACTGATGTGTTTCTTCCCTTGAGGATTTCACAAGGTAAATATAAGGATTTTATTTAAAACATGTATATAAAAACAGAAGTAAAAAATATTAAGTTTTAAATTTAAGAACACTCTAAAATATAAAGTTTAACTTAAACCAGTTTAAGTAATGGTAAAATATGAAAAATGCTGCAATTTAATGCCTAATAAACAAAAGTGAGTAAATGTGGAGTTTTTTTTTGTTTTCTTTATATAAAAAAATGTAATTATTTTATTATATATCTTTTTTTAAATCCTTATATTTACTTTGATAAAGTCCCTCAGGAGACAAAATGTGCCAGTAAAGAAAAGTTTCCCCTTTTGTCTTTATTCATATATAACTGTTCATTTATGAAAAGTAATCTAAGTGATCATTACAAGACCTATTTATCCAACAAAATACTAAACTTGTATCCTTAAAATTTTACATTTGCTATAGGAAAAGTATACTTAATATTTTGGATAGAACATTTATATATAATCAAAAAAAAATATTTTAGAAAACTAAGCTCTAGCAAATTTTAAAAGACTCATAATGTGTGATTAAATTGAGGTTTCTAATCTTATATTGTAATCTGAAAGAAAATTATGCCTACTCTAATATTTCTTTTCTTAATCAAATTTAGAAAATTACTTTTAATTCTACTGTTTAAATACATATTGGATAACGAGGTAGTTTTCCACTCATTAAATCTTTACATTAATCTGGCTAAGAAGGATGAACATAGATAATCAACAGATTATTCAAATCTTGTTTCTCTATAAAATGATTAACCCAATGCTAAGAACAGTGAAATTCTATCTTAAGTCTTTGCTTCAAAGACATTGATCAGCAAATGTTCAACAGAAGGAAATAAACAGATTTCACATGTGGATTAATAAGTCATACTTGTAAAAATAAACAAAACCATAGCTACAAACACAAGACAAAATCCTATTAGACTAGTATCCATGAGATTAAAGTTATCATTATTTCAAAATTCCCATGGATCTCAATGGAATTAAGTCTACTTTGCCATTAGATTCTTTAACAGACACTGAGGGGAGGGTCTAACAAAACAAAAAAAACCCTTCACAATGCATTTCTTAGATGTAAATAATTTAAAACTATAAATTATCCATTCTCTGAAACTATCTGAAAACTGGTTTTGTAGAAACAAATGTTGCTAAACAAGTGAAAGTGAATTTTGTAAGCAGATGTCACAAAGAAACATTGTGCACTGATAAAGAAATTATGCAACCTTCAAATGTAATCCAAAGAGATGAAATGCAAAGATGACAACGTCAGCTCAAAAATTCTCTGCAGAAATAAAATCTTCAAACAATTTATCTATTTTCAAAACAGAACATAGGTATGGTTTACAATTCCGCAAACTAGAAACCAACCTTTCAAAAAAAATCTAAATTTATTTTATATATATCAATTACATACAAGACATATTTTAATTTAAATATACTTGACATATTAGTCACATGCAACACAAATTTTCTGTTGTATTTTACTTAACTTAGCAAATTTATTATATTATAAACAAAATTTAATATCTGTCTCTTTATAATTTGTTTCACATCAAAAATCAAGTCAATGATTTTTTAAGATTATCCTGAATGATTTTTTTATATTAGCTGGAGAATCTAGAATTGGTGATGCAAAGTCACTACATTAACTGGTTATATATCTTTGTTTTTATGAGTATTTTGTCAGAATTTGTAAATGTTAATATTAGAAATATTTTTCTTTATATTTTTTCTTAAAAGAGACTAATTGAAATTTTTACAACCTTTATAATTAATCAACACCTTTTCTGCTATTAAATCTTTGTTAGTCATGGACATCCAATAGTTATGCAGCAACTGATGTTGTACATAGAAAATAGTATTCTCTGAATAGCTCATATGACAACAGAAATATCTTAAAACTTAGGAATGAATAACTTCACCTTGGGTAAGTTTTTCAAAATCGTCAATTCCCATTTTAAAAAGATTAGTAGAGTTACTTTAGGGTGATTGATTTCACATGTCAACCTTTTTTCAGTTATTTAATGTTGAACTCAGGCATCTTTTTTTGTTTTTTAGTCTATAAGCATTTACTTGATTCAGGGATAGGCAAATATTGATCATTTATATTTGAACCTGTAAGCATTTATCTTATTCAGAGATCAGTAAATATTTGTCATTTATATTTGAGCTATAAGCATTTTGATGGGTAAATATTGGTTATCTATATTTCAGCTTGCAAGCATTCAGGGACAGGTAAATATTGGGAATGCAGTCAACATTTCCAGACCCCACCAACAGGGTGAAGTAGAGTTGGTAAAAATTAAAACAATACAAAATTGAAATAAGTAACATGTTCCCTATGAAAATTCATACATCAATATAATAATACTTGAAGACTTCAAAATCAGCCTTAAAGACAATTTCTCAGTTTATTATCAAAATGCAAAACATAACTTCACAAGCTTTCAATACTTTAAGAACATGGGATTTTCAAATTTTGGAAAAAAAAGGAGAGTGGGTATATAGTTCATTAATCAAAAGGATATCTGATAAGAAACGATTGTCAAATATCAATAAACATAGAATATAGTTTATTAATCTGAAACTGTAAGGATCCATTGTCAAATATCAATGAAACTGGAAATTCTACTTCCAAATATGGACCATTTAATTATATAATGCACTAATGATGTAAAGTGCCATATCTCATTCAAGTTGATCTGCATCATCAGAAATACATAATCTTTGTACAATTAAATAAAAAAATCTTTTTTTTCATCCCTATAGTAAGGTGCCATATCTGGCAAGTAGTTCAATATCTTTGTCACAGAGTTTATCATAGTAGGAAATAAACAAAAAAAAAATAATTTCATTCCAAGCAAGGCAACAAAAGCCACTAAGACACAGGAGGTTACTGAGTGTGAAAGAATAAGAAAAACATTATTAAGGATTGAGAACAATAAAAGAACAGAAATTAAGAAAACAGAAAAATAACTGACATTGCATTTAAATTTTTGAAGATCAAACTTGACTAGAAAGCAAAAAACTGGAAAAGAGTTCCATAAGTGAGAAGTGTGAGAAAAGAAATTGTAAAATGATAAGATTTTGCCACCAATCTATTATTGCTTTTAAAAATCAAAGTCTACATACAATCGAGGAAAGTTCATCAGAACAATTATCATGACAGTATTTATAGAAAAGGCACATTTAACAGAGAAAGGGGGCTAGTAATTGAGTGTGTGTGTGTGGAGGGGTTAACAAATCCTTATAATTTTAAAAGGTACCTCTTTCCTGATAAATCCTCATTTACTCAATGCTGAAACAGAAAATTAGAATGAGCCTGAAGATTACTTAATATTGAGTTTTGTTTGAACGGGCTGCAGTCCGCTATCAATCATGGTAGATGTTTGATTATTATTTTGGATCATATCAATTCAAAAAGACACATATTCATACACAACATTCCCAACATTCTCCAAGTTATTTGGACTAAAGTCCTACACTTTTTCATGAACAATAAGAACCACAAAAAAAAACAACATACGAGAGAATGGTGTATCCCCCAAAGCTACACAGAGACATCAATCTTTCTAGACTGTAGCCACTATTGAAATCATCTGGATTATTTTGTAAATAAGGTAAATACCCATAAAGCCTTCTTTAAACAAATAGGCTATTTTGCCAGTCATGGTAAAAGAACACTATTTTGCCCATAAATATAAATAATGTTTTAGAACCAAGAATATATTTGAGATTGTTGTCTTCAATGGGTGCATCTTAAGTGTATTGGCAAGAGAACCATGTCCAAGGGCAAGTTTTGGATTTGCAGAGACTGTTATGCCTGAAGTGCTTAAAATTTTCAGGGACTTGTATATTTCTTTTTATAATTGATGATAAATAAATGATTTTTAACTAGTGTTTTAACAACTGATGGTAGAAAAGATTTTAAATTGTCTGGGGGTCTATTTTACCGGGACTGGTAAAATAAGCTTTAAAGCATGTTTGTCTATTTTACCAGGACCAGCAAAATAGTCTCTTCCTTCTTTAAAAAAATCTGCAGAGTGTTTTCAATACAGCATTGTTGGTTTAGATTTATCTTGTTTTACGGCATATCAACTGCAATGGGTTATTTAATGCCAACAAGATTTTTTATAATAGATTCATACGAATATATGTATTCTTTGTAAGAAATCAGTTTGTAGATCAGGTTTCATTGACATATTTTTTTGTAAAGAGGGTTTTTGTCAAATGTATTGGGGTAATATATTTTTTTCAAAATATGTATTGCTGATATTTTTACTATAAAAATCTTTTTTTATACTTTCATGTTTTGATCCCAGTTTGAGGGTTAACTATTTGCCCATAGCTGGGATCCTAACTGGTGCTACCAACAGCATTGTTGGATACCCACAAGTACAGTGAAATTTAGTAAGATCAATACCTAAAATATAAAGTAAAAGCTTTAAAACATACGGATGAGAAATTCAATTTGTATATTGTTCTAAATATTTTAAGTTACTAACACCTGGATAAACCGCATCAATTTAGAATTATAAACCATGGCTAAAAAATGAATTTTCTACGTAATAAATATTTTAAGTATGTACTTAATATTTAAAATTATTTTACCAAGACAAGGATATACAGAGAAGGTTGAAAAGTCATAATGGCATGATGGATGGTTACTTTAAGTAGAGAAGTTGATCACAAAAATGATTTTACATTCAATAGGATCAAAGTAGTATTTATCGATATCACAGATAATCTTCTTAGTCACAGTATAATACAAATAATTGTAAATCATCAAATGATAGGATTTAAAGGAATGCATAACATTTAACAAAGAGGAAATATTACCTTTTTTTTTTTTTTTCTTTTGCTAAGTTTTGTTGGATTGAAAAGATATATACGAGGTGGTGAAAAGTTGTTAGCCAGAATCATTTGCCAATGTTATGAAACTGATGTTTAATCATTAAAATATTGATTTACAGAAGTAGATCAAGGAGAAAAATTTTACATATATAACTCTTAAAAGCTCCTGCCCTAACATCCAAAAACATTACAAAAAAATAATCCCCAGACGTTAGAATTTATTTTATGCTTTCCTTTTTTTGGTCAGGCTGAGAATTTTTCATCTTTCATGTATACAAGGTGTGACAATTCCAAGAATGACAGCAACATCTTACTGGGGCAACAAGCCAGGTAAACATTTGTACCTAAACACGTCCAGACATGTTCCAATTTCTGTTTTCAGATGGACCAGATAAGTCATTCGTTGCTGAGTAGTAGAAGAAGTTTTATGTATTCATGTTATATTGTTGGTAGAAAATGAATGAAAGCAAATAAGCAGTTTGTTTTCACAGTCCCATTCTGAGAATTGTCAAGCATCATATACTGGGATGGCCAAAAGTTGCTTTACCCATTTCCAATGATAATAAACACAAATTTCTAAATGATTTAAAAACAGATAGATAGTAAAAAAGAAGTGGGCACCTGAAGCATGTGAATATAGACGAAAATAAAGAAAATGTAACTGTTATATTGAAATTTTAATTGTATGATGAGTAAATAAAAGCTATGTTATTTAGAAATTTGTGTTTATCATTATTGGAAATTGGTAAAGCAACTTTCGACCATCCTTGTATATATCAAATAAGTAGAGTTGGTCAGTTTGGCAATTTATATTTCGGTATCAGTTTCCAGATTTGTTTTCCTTGATACCGCGGTTTTCAGTTTGGTTTTTAATTTAATATTTCTGCTTTCTAAGGAAGCCATTCATTTTCTTGTATAATGATAGCATTTCCAGTTGATATCTGATTTCGTTTGAGATACTTAATCCGTTCAATTCACAATATCTTGTGTATTTCTGGTCCAATCTTAAAAATATTCATATGGCTGGAAAGAAAATAATATATTCTTTCTAAATATGTAATTTGTGTGTGCTTTTATTCATTGAATTATTTTTTTTACAGCAAGTTAAAACGGTATTGCTTCGACCAGCCGAAAATGCGAAGTGATTTTTTTTTTTTCAAGACTAAATTTTACACATTACTTTATTTCGCAAAATCAAAGTGACCAATCTTTGGGTTTAATCTTTATCAATATTCTCGAAATTGTACACTCAATTAGGAGACAACTTAAACTACAACCAAGATGTTCATTTCTTCTCTGACTCGAGGAAGGGATTTCCTTCAAAAATTATAAAGTAAGCAAAAAAAAAAAAAAAAAAAAAATAATAATACAGTAATTCTTTTCTGGTACAACAGTCAACTATTATTGGGGTTTTGGAATTAAATTTCTTCTAAACAAAGAAAATCAATGAGTTATTTTTTCTCCTAAATAAATTTATGTTTTTATGTAGCAAATACACCTAAAATCAAATATTAAAAATAATTAAAAGCTTTTAATTTCATTTTTAGAATGTGTAAATTTCCAAATCTGCAAGTAGCACCTTTTTAATCATTTTAATATAATCTTACTTAAGTGTATTATTCGCCAGATAAAACTATAAAATAAAGATTTTGTAAAAATAAAATTAATTTTCCTTGTTTAGAAGAATTTTATAGGCAGAACAGTAACAAACACCCACCGACCACTAGTGGCTAAAAGATAATTTTTACTTTGAGTTTAAAAAACATGACTTGCAATTTTGAAAATATACACATTTTAAAACGGAGATTAAAACTTTACTTTTTTTTAATATCTAATTTTACATGTCTTTGCTAGATAGAAACATAATTTTATTTGTAGAAAACAGAGACTCAAATATCTGGAAATATACACATCTTAAAAGTGAAATTAAGAACTATTTTAATTATTCTTAATATCTAATTTAGGTGCATACCCTATATAAGAAACAAATTTATTTAAAAAAAAAAAAAAAAAAAAAAAATATTGATTCCTTTTTCTTCATTACAACAACTTTATTTTGTGATTGGTGTAATGGCTTACTAGAAAACCCTTACAAAAAAATCCAATTTCATAAAATTTAACATTAAGACAAAATTGGTAGCAAGTTTTTTTTTTATTTTTACTTGCTATTTTGTTGTTAACTTAATTTTACCACAAAAGTTTTTTTTTTGAAAACTGAAACAAAGAGGTTTCACTTTTAGACATCATTTCATATTTCCTTTTATTTTTCTTCTTCATTTCTTTTGTAAACAAATAGATTTCACATTTATTTCCTAAAACTAATCAATTAAATGGCTTTAACATATTTTTGTTTAATCTTTTTTCTCTTACAATGGTATAAATGTTGATAAAATTTAATTTTATTAACATCTGAAGGTCTTTTTCAGTAATGTTTCTTTGGATATGATCACTCAGTAGTGATATAAAAACAAAACCGAAATTGTTCAGTTTCGTAAAAAATTTTGATGTGGTTTCAAGGTGTAATGAATAACCCGAAGCGAATAAACTTAGAAAAGCTTTATTCAACTTAATACAGCTACCAAAAGAAAAGAATTCAGCTAGCTTATTTATAAGCATTTCTGGAGTCTGTCCATTACACCAAACAGGGGGAGCAACTTGTGGGAATTACTTACAACACACGGCGTGAGAATGAAACCGAAAAAAGTTGTTTTTTTGGTTAAACTGCATATCTCTACACAAGTTTTATTAAATTCAGCCAACAAGGTTGAAGTTTTAAGATTTTTTAAAAATATTTTTCCAACTTAATGATGAAAACTTTCCAAAGTTCATGTTTAAGTGATATCTACCAGCAAATTATGTTCTTCACTTTGTTCTGAACATTCATAAACAATCACAGTTGACTCACTGTAATTCCTCTTTCTTGCTGCACATTTTACTATGCTTCAGTTACTACATTCTTTGGTATAGAAAACAGTGCCACAAAGTAGAGACATTCTTTGTTTTTGTGCATTTATCTCCTTCTCAGGATTCTTTATACAAACCAAACAAAGAACGAGTCCAATAAAGATTCTGGGGTTTGCGCTGAAGTTATTTACCAATTTTAAGTTCTCCATTGAATATTTTCTTAGGCAAACCATTCATCCCAAAGTTTTACCAGATGCCCTACCCACTGTAGTCAAAGTTTGTGGATATATATCTCCATATGTTCTGAGTCAATTTGTTGAAGGTTGAAATAGTCTAGAATGTGGTTAGACCAATTGAGATTTAGTATTTTCCTGATATAGCATTGGTAGAAACTTTCCAATTGATTTAGGTCTACAAAAGGGAACACATTTCATATGAATATAGGAGGGCTAAAATAAAACAGACAGACTGCTAGCTTAGTCCTAAATAAGATACTTCATTGAGACCAAACACAAACGTCAAGTGACTTGAAGGCCTCAGTAGTATTTTGTAAGCAGAGATTAACTTTATCTAAAGCAGGAGTCTCAAACATGTGACCTGCAGACTATCTTTCTATCACACATAGGGAATTATTTTTGTGACCTCAAATTTTATTAAGTTTAATAAATTAGTCAGTTGACCTTTCCATACTTTTACAGTAGCAGTATTGAACTAGACCACCTACAAAGTGCCAACAGACAGTCAATTGATTTTAAGGTCAGCAGGGTCTCCCCACCAATGACAAGATGGTGTAAATGTATTTTGTGATGATGTCTCCATCTCCTTTTTTAAAATTTTACAGAAGAAATAAATCTAAAAACTTAGATTAGGGAACATGCAGAAATAAGAATTACATTTTTATATAGATTTAAAAATGTTTTGAGAAGAATATTAGCGAAATGATGACTTGTTTCGGAGACTTATTGGAGATGAGGAATGATTGATATACTATAGAACTAACTCAGACTAGAGGAAATGTAAATTGTTTTCCTTCCATAAAAATGAGAAGGGAAAAATTTGGCTACACATCTTGCTATTGTTGGAGAGGCGGAGGGTATAGCTGAGATGACAGCATAGCATTTACGGTTATCTGTCTAACAGTTTCTTCTCTTGCACTTCTTGCTTGTGAAACTCTTTTCCGGCTTCTTGCTTTCTAGCCAATTTTGATCTTCAAAAATTTAAATGCAATGTCAATCTTTATCTTTTGTCTTCTTAAACTCCTGTCTTTTTATTGTTCTCAATTCTTAATAATGTTTTCCTTTTTCTTTTCTTCCACAACCTCTTGCATAGCCTTGCTTGTGGTGAAAGGATTTAAAAAATAAATAAATAAAAAACAAACCAACAAACACACAAATCACTGAAGTACTTGTAAATTTTGCCAGCCTGCTCCACTCACACTCTCTCTTGCTTTCATAATTTCTATCATTAAAAAAAATACCAAACTGGTTTAATTCAACTCCATGGGTCTGCAGAAACCTGCTTGGAAAATTATCCCTAAGGAAGTCTGCAAACTGTATGGTTAGGAACCTGTTCACAAGATACAAGAAGCCCTGGTAGGGAAATTGATGCCCCACCTCTTCCTCATATAGAATGACAGGACCACTTCTGGCTTTTTTCCTTTTGATACTCCTGATCTAAAGTACTATGTTAGTTTAAAGTACTATATCAGTATAAAAAAAACTTTAACCTCCTACAGTTTACCATCACATAGATTTTAGGCAGCACAATTTCTCTGGATACATTTAAAACATAAAAGATCTTTTTTTTTTTTTAAAAAAAAAAAAAAAAAAAATGATTGTCAAACTAAATTATTTACAAACTGCAGGAACCCTGTTCAGGGATGCAAAGCACTGTTAAAGTTGTTCTATACTAATTGGGTCACAAAGTTTATTTATATTTAAATGTTTCAATGGAAAAAAAAAAAACACTCCAAGCAGAACTTCCATTTTAAAAGAAAAATTTGATGCTACCATAAAATGATCAGATCAGTAGTCAGCAACATATGTTCACACATTAAACACATTTATAATATTGACTACAAATAGCAATATGATCAATTAAGTGAAAATGTTCAGATCACGAGTGTATCAAAGTTGCTTTATGGAACAGCTTATGTTTAAAATGAGTGCATGTTAAGATAGATTTCTTCAGATATGTACAGCGTTGACTTCTAACTTCAGTGGGATTTACTGAACCTATTTTTGTGTATCTAGGCAAACCTTGTTTCCAAATCAGCACCAGTTTGAGTATTTAAATCACCCATCATAATGATTTTATCCTCATCTGGTATATATTATTATTTTTTTTAATCATTTCACCCCTAAGAAAGGCAACAAAGCCACTAAGACACAAGGAGTTACTGAATGTTAGAGAGTATGAGAAAAAAAAAAGAAAAGAAAATTACTATTAAGGTAAGAGAATAATAAAAGTACAAGAATTAAGAAGACAGAGGATAACATTTACATTTTTGAAGATCAAAGTTGACTGAGAAGCCCTAAGAGAGTTTTAAAAAGCCCTAAGAGAGTTTTAAAAAGTGAGAAGTATGAGAGAAGAAACTGTTAACATAGAACTTACAGTTACATCTATAGCCATTTTGACTGCAAAATGATGAGACCTTGCTGCCAATCTAGTACTGCACTTAAATTCATAGTTTAGGTACCATATAGCAATGTTCGTCAGAACAATTACCATGAAAGTATTTATAGAAAAGGGCGCAGGGAAGCCACATTATGATGGTAGGAAAATGACTGAGGCAAGATGCCAGGTCAGGGCCAATAATATTGCAAATTTTTTTTTTCAATTTTACAAAAAAATCTAAATGTATAGCAGGAGCAACAGACCAGATGTGGCAGCAATATTCAATGCATGGATGAATGGTAGACTTATATATTTATAAGATAAATTCTGGAAAGAAAAATTGCCTCTCACGACACAAATTTCTATCAGTCTCGAAAGCATGTACACAAAGATGATTTTGATTATGGCACAGCTCATCCAAACACTACTAAGCATTGTGGCAAAACAGCCATGACCCAGACTTAAACATAACATGTCATGTCATGTCATAATTTTCTTATTTGCTTCAGATGGAAGTTCTTCTAGTTGAGGTAAAAAGGTCTTACTTTACTGTGAATATGATCTCAGCTTCCTTTCCAAAAAAAAAAAAAAAAAAAAAAATTTTTTTTTAACCACTGACCCTTTGACCAGCTTCTTCCAAGCATGTCAATATTCAATCTACCCAATTCCCTATCTAAGATCATAGTCTTCTTTTCTGGACACATTCATGATATCACTCAGTTTTCTTATATTCTGGAATACCAATTTCATTTTCACTCCAGCACTTTGATTCAGGTTTCTCTTTCTGCTAATGTGAACATTTGCCAGCTGCGTGAAATCAGTTAGACATAGAGAAATGTAAGGTTCATTTTACCTTTTCTAGAATCTTCCCAAATTCCTTGGATAAGCAGTGACATCCCTCAATAAGACTGCTCAGACATTTGCAAATTAACCAAATCCAACCTTTGCACTTGTGTCTAAATATAATGCTGTTTACCAAGTTGCTAATGTACTGGTTGGTCACTACATGTCTCCAACCCATCAAGTTCACACATTTCAACTACCATTGGACTTTAAAAAAGACAAATAAAGATGTCAAAACAGAAACAACAAATACAAATAATGTTCGATGAGTGATGACTGTGCAGTTGTTTAAGGTCATACATGGCTTGCATAGCACCACACTGACCACCACCATCATAACTATAATCCAGAGATGGACCAAAATAAGAAATCTGGTGTAGTTATGATTGCCAGGGTTACATCAGAGTGCCCCCCTCCACTAGAGACATAAACCTGAGCAGAATCTCACTTCCATCTTATACAGGTTTTATTTTTCATCTTGCAAGATGTCAAGTCACCTGCTTCTCAGCAGGTAAACCTGCATTTGGAGCCATTTTAGTTACAAACCACACAGTAGATAGTAATGGGTTACATGGTATTAGCAACACTCATTTGAGTGACCTGACATTCTATGATGGTTATACCAGCAATTATAGCTACACTAGACATCTTATTTTGGTCTATTTCTGAACTATAAAATTATGATGGAAAAGGTCAGTGCAGTGTAGACCTTAAACAACTTCACAAGAATCACATACATATACATACAAGTTTTGTTAAAAATAACAGGCAAGTTATGTCTATTGGACTTATTTTAATAAGTTTTCCCTGTTGGCACATTAGTTTACACATATCTTGGTCAGGAAGATATAAATGAACTGCCCACAGTCCGTGTTAATGTTTGTTTTCAAACTAGCTTCAATCATTATCAAAAAAGAAAGAATGAAAGGAATCAGATCAAATTCAAAATCTGTATGGTAATGTTCATCTTTAGAATGAGTTTAAGTTTTGAATATCTGTGTTGTCACGTGAGTCTACTGCTATTTTTGAGTTTTGAAACTTTTGCAACTGTGATGTAATATAGCACTGAGGAATTTAAATCCATTTTAGAATGTCTATTTCAGAATCATAAGAAATTTTATTAATTGTTGGTTCTGATTTAACATACAGGATTTCTAAAATCTGTAATGTTTGTTTACAATTTATATTGAATAATATTGTGTTATTCTGATGGAATTGCAAATTTTTAGGTTTCTTTATGTTATCACAGAACATTTTGGCCAAAATTGTGACATGTAAGTCTATGAGAAAGATTTGTGGTTGTCTATCCTATATAAAATGTTTTTTTTTGTTATTTACAGAAATACAATTTCAAATAAGACAATTGGTAAACAACATTAGTTTTATAAAGGATTTGATTTATAATGTGAATTATAGAATACACAAGCAAATAAATGACAAGACACAACACATTTCATCCAAGAAGGAATTTCTTTAAGCAAAAATAAATTTTATTAATGGAATCAATTTTGTATATAGGGGTATAAATACAACAAATGCCAGTTATGTTCTGGTGTCTTCCCCATCCTCCAGGTAGAAGGATATGTACTGTAATTTTCAAAAGTCAAAAGAATTTCTAGTATAACATTCAGCAGGCTAAAAGCAAACAGTATTTATTTATGTAATTATAAAAAAAGTATAAAAGGGGGGAAAATATGGAGGAATGGTGGTGGCAATGGGAGGGGGCTTTACATTCCTGTCATTAAGGCAGCTAGTCCCATTCTCTGACCCCATCAACTGTCATCATCCTTTGCACCACATTGCATTCTTTCTCAATCTTCCATGCAATAATCATCAAAAAGTTACATTTTGCCTATGAAAATTCTAATAGCCATTTTTACAAATTTCATGTGGGGGAGGAGAATAAAACAAATGATCCATATTTAAACAATTTAAAAGAAAATCACTCCCAACCCATGATTAAAATACTACAAAATAATATATATACAAAAATAGAGGTACTAGTATATGACACCCTCACAACCCAATATGGCAAAAACTTCCCCACATATCCACATAAACTGTGCCTCTTAGACTGTAATCTGGCTCTCAGGCCCTGTACAGAGTGAATGGATATCAGTCCAAAAAAATAGAAAAAATAAAAAACATAATGAAGCAAAATTAAACAGAAATAAAGTAAAACATTCTTATATTGGTGGCAAATTTTGCCTTCTACTATCTAACAGGGAAAGGAGGGGGAAATTAAAAATGCAAGGAACTATAAGATAAGTTAAAAGGACCAATAAGCTGACTTTCCTTAGTTAAGGTAAACTAAATTTTAACAAAAAGAAAAATTGAACAGCACAATCCTGAACAAGTTCCTTCAAAATGTACCATTCACAAAACACAATTATGCAACATTAACCACTTTTTCCCTAATGTCTGACAAAGACAGGCTCTTTTTCTCCATCCTGATTTTTATCTTACACAAATGATAAAAGTACACAATTGGAAGACAGGGATAAAGACAAAAAAATTATCTTCATTCACACTACCCAAATAACAATTGGTATCATAGCAAATAAACAGTGTTACTTATGGTCATTTGACAGTTTCACATTGCTACAAAACAGAATGGACAGTGAAGGAAGACATGTTTTATACACTCCCCACTAAATGTATTTCGTCAAAATAACTAATCCTGTTGAAAAGGCCCTTTTGCTCACTTAGATCATGGTTCGATTAACAAGCCAGGTGAGAAATGTTCTATCATTGAGATATTTCAACTATGTTGTCCAAGGCCATAGGGAGCAATACTCTTAGTTTGTCAGTCTTGGCACCTTAATTGAATAGACTTGTATGACCCACATCTTACTAACACTTTATATAATGTCATTCTTGACAATGGCCAGGTTTAATATAGGCTAGTCTTCCCCAAAACTTAAGTTGAAGGAGCGTATTTCAGGGAAAATTGAAACACACAAGATAGATATAACACACACACGCTAATGTTGTTGGAAAAATGATCAGCTCCTTGTATCACCCCAGAAATTACCCGACTACTTATGCCATACATTATCTTTAGAAGAGTTATATCAAACCAAAAAAATGGAGTATTGCTGCAATATCTGGGCTGAAGCTGCCCCAACCTCACCTTCAAGCTTTGCTAGAATTCAAAAACATTTATGTGGCCTTACTGGAGATGACTTATTTCCAACACATAATCTGCCACTATCTTTATCTTGTGCATATCTCCAGCCTAGGAAATTTAACCATAGTGTATTCTGATGGATCTCGATATTTAGCATCCCAGACCACCCTCAGAAGGATGGAGGTAACAAATTATGTTGATAGATATATGAAGTGCACATCTCAGCCCTCCTCTTTAAAGGAAAAAATTTTCAGAGACCATAAATTTTAATTGCAACCTCTAACTTCCCCAATAAATGACCAATTCTTCTCCAGCTGGAGGTTAGAATCAAAATAATCATTGAGTATCTTGCACAACATGTTCATCCAACTGAAGGTGCCAGGGAGAAGACAACCTCTTTATGAGGCCCAACTGCAAGCTAACAGACTTATCATGGTTAACTTTGGCTCCTGCTATCACCTCATACTATGCTGACCTCCACAATCTCAACCTTACTGATTACAAGCATAGCAACACCATCAACAGAATACCAGGCTAAGGTAGTAGCACCAGCTAACACAATATACATAGAACCAAATTTACTCTCAACTTGCACAGGAAAGGTTCCAGCACAAGTGTGAATAAAGGCCGGTAACCATGACAAAAATATCTGGACAATATAAAAGACTTGAATCTTACCCTGTTTATTCCTACCATGGCTCCATGCTAGAGGCTAATGCAGGTGCAAAAATGCACCTTGGAACCCTCCATAGACAATATAGCCTCTAAGAAACAATGTTTGATCATGTCAAATGATTATATGACTATTGAGAGACTATCACAGAATCAAACAAAAACTAAAAATTGTCAAATGATTCAGCACAGACTGGCCCAAACTACTAAGACCTTAGCCTCCCATAACTGCTTAAGATGTTTTAATTAATCATTTGTAAAAATCCACAAAACCGATATTTTGAAGGCTTGTTCAGATTGGCCATGTATTTAGACTAATCTACACAACAATTTATATTAAAAATCATTTCACCCCAAGCAAGGCGATAATGCCACTAGGGTTATTGCAATTGAAAGAGAATGAGAAGACATTAGTGAGGAGGAGAAACGACAATAAAAGAATAGGTCTCAGGAAGACAGAAGGTAATTGGTGTTGCATTTAAATTTTTGAAGATTGTTGGTGACAGGGAAGCAAGAAATTGGAAGAGAGTTCCACAGGCAAGAAAGGAAATTATTAGAACAGAACACATCTAGATAATAAAACAGTGAAACCTAATTGCCAACCTAGTAGCATGTTTAAATTCATGCAGTCGAGACACCAAGGATGAAAGTTCATCATTCTCAAATTCTTTATGATTGCAGGTTTTGTTTTTCTCAAATATTCAAGTCACTATGGCAAATATTTCCCAATCTGTTTCATTTTTTTCCTCCCTCAGACTCCCTATAGAAAAGCTGTGTTTTTTTATAGAAAAAAAGGTTATGCTGATGAAAGTGTATGTAAGGACAGGGGTAGGATTTTTTATCAGTTTTGTGTGTGAGAGTTGGGGGTGGAAAAATTGATTCAGTCTCTAAGCTCATGTTTATGGTGTTTTAGTTGAATCAGGTTTTTTTTCATGTGGGAGATGGAGCAAGACTCACACCTGCTGACTCATTCTTCAGTCTTCAAAATGTTTTAAAAAAAATAAATTTGGATCCTCTCCTCTTTTCCCCCCAGACTACCATAGCCACTGCAGTTTTCAATTTTTTGTATACAACTGTGTGGCCACACATCAGGACCTGTTTGTGTAGCCAAACCTAGTGCCCAAAAAAGACCAAAATCATTCAGCTTGAATCTTCTCCCTACCTTTTTTTCCTCAGTATCTGTCACTCTTCCTCAGACATCTCTACAGAAGCCACAACATTTCTTGATGATGGATAAGTCTAAGGAAAGGGAGGAGTTAAGGTGTGCCTCAATGTCTGATTGGATTTTCTGACCAGAAGTGGTAGGGGATACTACAGTTGAAGTCGGTGGATGGGTATCTCAATACTCAGCTTCTTGGTAGAGGACTTGTTGCTTAAGTAAGTCACAGAGAAGGAAAAAGTCTCCTTCAGTACTAGCATGCTAGTTTCCTTCTAGAAATGATGGCTACCAGCTTCTGAACCTTGGCATCCAAGAAATTAAAATTGAAGATAAGGTTTTTGCAAGTGATCACATTGAAGCTCCACTCCCTATGCATACAACTGAATTAATGCTGAAGAAAGACTATAGCTAAATGAGCCCGCAAATATAACTGGCAAACTTGAAAACAAATGGTAAACCATTGTCCTTGATCCTCTACATGAAAAAATAATTTCCTTCATAACAAGACAATTTTAGGAACATGCAGTCTTCAGCTATGAGCAACAGAATGTTTCACATTGGACAGGTCCTGCCTTTTACAGCCTATTGAACTATAACCCTTAGATTTGACAATAATTTAATCACTTGGTCTTTTGTGAGCTTTACAGTCTTTTTAGTTTTACATAGACAATTTTCTTTTAAATGACCCTCAATTCAGGCAAATTCACCAGCAATCTATATTCCTGTTTGGCCTTCTGCATGATCTCAGTAAATTAATGTAAGAGGGTTGGGTATTTCAGTTTTTTTTACTTGTCTCTACTGGTGTTTCTTGGTCCCGTTTTGAGTTGCCCTTTTATTTTTTCTTACTTTCAGTCGGACTTTTTTTCTTTTTGTTTTGTTTAGAATCATTCTTCTTGGGGGTCCTAAATAAAGCCTAAATGGCTTTACAAACATCCATTTAAAGGAAAAAAAAATGTTAAAAACAAAATAGGTGCACGGGACATACCAGTCCAGGTAAATTAGCATGGCCAAAGGAGAAGTGGAGAAGTCTTTCTTGGTGCTGAAATAACAAATCTTTCAAAAGAAAAAAACAGACCAACCACTCACAAAATGGCAGCCAATTATAACATGTGACTTAAAATAACTTCTGCAAGCTAAAAAGAACTGTCTATACTTTTAAGAGAAACAATTTATAGCAAGTTCTCCTGCAAAGCGTTTTCTCGTCAATGGTTGAATCAAATAAGCTGAAACACTTCAAATTTAAATCAAGTCCTAACTCATTTCATTTGGTTGAGGGATTGTACAGCATTTTCAAAATTGAAAAAGCTCCTTCTGCTAAAATATTCAATGTTATAGAATGAATAATTATAGCATAATTGAAGTCACCAAGGAAATATATTAATATTTATTGCTTAATATTCTTCAATAAATTAAGAATATTAAGTCATAAATATTAATAATATATTAATTTTTCAGAGTTTGTCTATATTTCTGAGATGAGGTATTATGTACATTATTTACATTATTCAGATTATTGTCCTCATCTTTGTTGCCATATTTATCACAACGTTTCGGCTGTTGTACACTCCGGCCTTCTTCAGGTGGTTGGAATTTCAAACTTAACCCTTTATTTCGCTCACTGGGGTAGACTGTTCTAGTTCCATGTGCCATGTTTGATGGATGTCAGTTATCAGTTATCTCCTGCTAATTGATAACAGCAAAATTGCAATATGAGCACTGGTTAAAATGGTTGCTGAAGACATTAGGTTTATAATACCCAGAAATTCATACCCTGATGTCCTCAAGGACACATGGCACAGTGGATAAAGGCATTGGTTAGATCCAGTGATCTAACCAGTGAGTGAGAGTTCAATACCCGGTTAAGGCAGTGGGAAATTAGCAGGACATGACTGGCGACTAACACAATTACTGATGGCTTCAGAACAGTACTGAATTCAGAAATCACTCAGGAGATTTGGATCAACTTAACCCCTAATAGAAGTTTGTCCAAAAAACAAAACTTCTTCAGACATGTAAGAATATATGGTAAAAATATAAAAATTTTCTTAGCTACCTAATTGGTCTGCATATATATATATATAGGCAATTTTAAAGATGTTAAAAAAAGGGGCTAGTCTACATATATTTATAACCTATTTGATTATTTATATACAGTAACCATATTCATTCCTGTTAGAAGAATGTCAGTATTACTGTTTGAAAATTGCTAGATTTTTTTTCAAACATATTTTATTGGAGCTATGCTTGTCAAATTCATTGAAAGCCTTATTTAACAAAATGCAAAAAATGCAGTGAAATTGCAAAATGCTGATTTTAAAACTGTTAAAGGATACAGATCTAATAATTGGGATTTATCAATAAATTTGATCAAGGAACACCTGTGAATTTTCCCCAATTCTTCTGAGAGGGTCACCTGTGGCTGTTGTCTGATCCATATATATTTAAATAATTTGTTACTCTCATTGTCCTTTAGTTCAATTACTTGCCCCCATACATACATACATACATACATACGTGAATTATACTTACACACAATTAAAACTTAATAGTTAATTATGTATCAGCCACTCCCTAACTAACCTGACCAAATTTCATGCACTCAAGAAGTTTATACTTTGAACCCCTCCATTTCAAGATTTAATTTTTTTTTCTTTTATAAATAGGAGTACATAGGTTTGCCTGTCACCCAGATCACAGTCCTTATATTTTGAACAGAAGTAGAAGTTTATCCCTTGTTCCCTGTTTAACATGGGATTTCCAGTTCCCTCTGGTAAGGCCTTAATAAGAGCAGCTGTCTTGACTTTTTGATGATATGACCAATTGGTGGCTGGGACATCATATTGTGGGTTCTGGATTGATAGTTTTCTGGTTGCTGCAGTCCACCTGGTAGCAAGGAACTCAAACACTTTAGTAACAGTTAGAAAGGCTGCTTGGTCAAATTTTGCATAATGGGGTTCTTGCAGCAACTGCAAACACTTTCAATAGACAAACCTAACTCCACACTATGCTGTAGTCTTCATTATCCTCTGGGTGGCTTGTACTGCCTTAGACAATGAGCAATGACTTATTCTTGACCTTTCCACATTAAATGTTTATCTATGATTACAATGATAAACAAAAATAAAACTAAACCAGTTTATAAAAAGATAAAAAAAATAAAAATCACATTTGTACCAATTTCTACAGTGTAGAATCTTTTCTTTTGGAACACTCTCCAGACATCCTAGCACTCTGAGAAACTAACTTACTCTTCAATCTCTACCAATGAATTTTGTTCTTGGCTATATTCCTTTTTATTGAAAGTATTCTAGAGTGCATGTGCATGGCCTCAGTATCTATATTTGGGAAATCTCCCAACAGCCTGTGCACTTGAGAAAACTTAAGAAAACCTCAGGTAGTATTCAGACCTGTGCCACACTTTATAGGAGAAACTAATGTCTAGCCTGATAACTTGTCTACAGAGATCATCACATCTCAGCAAGGTTATATTTTCCCTTTTAAGGAATGCATGACTCCTCATTCAGATTTTCTCAAAAGTTCTTATTTGCTCGGTTTAATTTTCAAAACAATTTCTAAAGAATTAATGGATTTTTTTTTAACTTGGCATTTTTATTACTTCAAACATTGCTTTTCTAAAGTTAACACTTGACTTAAAATGATGTTTTACTAGTGGTATTCAGTAATAAGTAGTGATGGGACAATACCAATATTTTTACAGATTCCAATACAATTCCTGATACTGTTCTAAATTTCCAATTCAATTCCAGATTCTGATTCCAATACCTACAATGATTAAAATTCATTATTTTCAGACCCTACCATTGGTTTGGGAAACTTAATGAACAAAGTACATTTATTAATAAAACATTTAGTAGAAAAATGAATACAAAAGCTTATGAAATAAAGTTAGATATACTTTTTATTTAAAAAAAAAAAAAAAAAAAAAAAAAAAAAATTGGCTAAGAGTTTAAACAATAAAGAGAACCATTTCTTTATGTAAATTACTTAAGCAAGTATCTAGCTACAGTTGACATATTGCTTTACTTATCATCAGGAATCTTAAAGCACTCCCAAACTACACTTTTCTGCTTGGTATTGATAACACTGACCATAATTGGAGTTTGAAAATAATAAATATTGGTTAAAATTTAAATTTTTCTAGTTTTCTAATGTGCATAATTTGTAAAGATTCAACTAATAATGGTTTGCTATCTCTATCTATAAAAGGCAGGATGTGTGTGTAACGAATGCACGGCCGCAATTTTCAACGGATTTGCACCAAAATTTACACGCACATGCTCCAAGTTAGTGGAAAGGCCAAGCGACTTTGCATTTCCCAACTCCCATCAATAGTGGAAATAATCAATTTTTTCATGCTTCTAGGGCAGTTTTCATGTAGTTTGCAGCCATTTTGTACTGTCCTGAGTGAGAGCCAATAGCTGGCTGCCACAAATAGGCAGGAAGATTCTATTGGCCAGCGTGAGAGCCAACAGCTGACTGACACGAATGTTAACTAGCATGCAAAAAAAATCAATAGCTGCATTCGTCACAAGTGGGAAAAATTTAAATCTGCATGGCACTTTACTCCAATTGGCTCATTCACTTGCTTAAACTCAACGTTGATTCTGATTCCGCAGAACTAGGTTGTATGTGAAAAAGTATTTGTTGTTAACATTCTTTTTTCATTCAGTCTTTCCAGTTATGAGTCCTTTTTTAAAGCTGATCATTTTGTGTTTATTTTGTTTAGTTCTTTTTCATAACAGATTTAATGTTTAGTATAGAGCTTAAAAAAAATTCGCAGTGTGAGATAGGCAAGAAGTAAGGCATGTAGCAACATCAGCATGGCAAGGAAGGACAAAAATATTTTAAGTCAAGTGATAGCGATTGCTGTACGAGTCATACGATTTTTTTAATCAAGCACGGGCAACGCCAGGCCATGCTGCTAGTTAATTATAAAACAAAGGGTCTATGTTTTATCCACTGTTTAAATTTTAACAAGCAAAGGCTCCCTCACTAAATATTATGCAATCTTCTTAAAATTGTATGTGGCAGTAGTAAATGAATAGAACAAATTTAGAGGAGACAATTTAATTTCAGCATGTACTTCAAAATTAAGAGACACCCTTTTATATATATATATATATATATATATATATATATAAAATATTGCAACAATAATACTTTAAGCAGAAAGGCATCACCTATGTATTGTGGTTTAACTCATGCATATATTTTGAAAAAGTACATGGTGTACCTAACAGGACAGTGAATAAAAAATAAATGCAAATTTTAAATTTGCTTACAGACATTTAATAAGAATTAGATATGAATTATCACAGCAACTTAATAAATAAATAATAGGTTTTCAATCTTATCTAAAAAATTTAATCACTAATAAGTTTTACTGTCTAAAATAAATTTCTTACAACCAAAAAATTTAATATTTTCTAAAAAGAATCAAAATGTGTTTTATATTTGTTAAAAAAAAAAAAAAAAAATGTAAAAGTGTAACAACAGCAATCCATTTGCTTGCTGAAAAACAGCATAGCATGATGAAAAAGACCCTTAACTTTATAAAAACAAAGTATATTTTATTACATTTTTTAATCCTCTTTAGCATGTTCGTAATTTTGGTTAAAAAATATTTTTTTTTAAATAATTTTTTTTTTTTTTGCTTCGATGGTCAACGTAATATTTACAAGATTTTTTTCACTTTTTTCCTGTGAAAACATTGATTTAGAAATTATTGCAAAAATCATATAATTGTCAGATTTTAATGAAACTTTCAGAACTTATTCACAAATGAATGCAATTATTCTTGAAATTTTTTTTTTTTTTAAAAGAAAATCTTGGTAATCTTAATTTCAGGAAATTTCAAGAAATAAAATTTTCATTAGAAAATTTTTTTATTAGTTAAAAGCAGGACTCCTTGGTGAATGTAAATCAACATTTCTTTTTGTCAAACTACTATTCACTTCCCAAAAATCTGCTGTGAATCATAAAAAAAATGCAATAAAACTATGACATTATTTAATTAGAAAGGCTTTTAATTGCTTTTATAAATAAGAATTATAAAGAACACTATTGTCTTAAGAAAAAAATTTTTTTGGTGAATACTAAATTTTTACAAGAATTGTTCTCATTTTTCAAAAATTTTAATTATAATAATTTATAAAGTTTTAAGTCTTAAAATTCTGTATTAATTTCCATTTTTAGATGATATTGTTATTAAGTGAAAACTATATTTACTAATTAAAACTTGAAAAGCTTTATACAGTATTTTTCATCAAAATTTTTTTAAATTAATTTAAAATTTTTTTTGTTTATAAAATATTACGTAATGTGTCTCTGTTTTAAAGTATGGTTGACCATACACAACATCAGAAAATAAGAGCAATGACTATAGTAAACAAGTCAACATTTCTAAAATTAGATGACAAAGAATATTTTCCAACATTTTTAAGATTACTTAAAAATTATATAAAATAGGTGCTTGCCTGTCATTTTCTTAAATTACATTTTAACAAATAAGTTCTCTGTAGACCTGTCAACAACTTATCAGTGCATGAAACACTTGTAAATCATTTCTACTATTTTAAAAATTCATTTCTCCGTTATTTTCAACTTAAAGTAAATAATATTTGTTTCAAATCAGATTAAGTATACTTTAAATCAGCTAATATTCTTTAAATAAACTTTCAGAAATATATATTTTATTTTTGCAAGATTGTTAAATCCGAGAATTCACTTTTGTTTACAAATGAGTCAAAAAATGGCCAATTTTAATGATTTTACTGAAAGCAATAAAAACCTGTGACTCCAATCAATATAATCTCTATTTGAAATGTTAAAAGTAGAAAAAACCATAGCTTAATCATGCCAGATAAAAATGGGGAAAAATATCCATTTTTATCTTTTATATACATTTATAAAACTTGCATGTTTGGCTCCAAGGAGAAATAAATTAGAAAAAAAAAGTTCAAAATATTTTAAATGCCAAAATAATTTAACACAGGGAAGTTCAATTATGCCAAAGAAAAATGATAGAAATTAAATTTTAGGCTTTTTGATTCATACTGGTGTGAAACTGCTTTTTTTTTCAGGAAACTCCAAATAAAAGATTATTTATTTTTTATTTTTTATTTTTAAGTAAATAAAAGAGGAAAATCCGTTTTGAAAGCTATAAAATTTTAAGAAATACATGAATTTTGTAGAAATAAATTTAAGTTTCATAAAAATGTTTACTTTTTTAAGTCTTGGTTATTGAAAAGAAGATTTATTTTTGTTTACATAGTATTTTACATAAACAAAAATAAATCTTTTCAATAACCAAGACTAAAAAATGATTTTATGGATTAAAAGTATTATAAAAATAAATTATTGTAATTTTACTGCCTCATCATGAAGACAATTTGTGACACAAGGTCAGTTTTTAATGTGAAGAATTCAAATGTAACATTGGCAGGAATTCCATGCATTCATTTTTTTTCTTCTTTAGAAATTAAAAGAAAATAAAAATTGTCTTAAAGAGAGCCAGGCAGAACAACAATGTGAATTCATTTTGTGTTTATATTACATAATTTTGATTATAATTATTAAATTAATAATTCATAATATTAAATGGGTGAATTAACAATGTTTAAAAAGAAATTAAAAATAAAAATTTTATTTTGAACGGAAACAAGTGAACTTTACAGAAAGTTAAGAACTGAGTAGAACCTTTCATTTTTTTTTTTTTTTTCTTTACACAAGTAGATTTTAATTTTACTGAATAGTTTAAAATCAAAAAATTAATAAATATTTATATTTTTTATCATTAGTACCAGGAATGGAAAATTAATTTTTAAACAAGCCAAAAAAAAAAAAAAAAAAAAAAAAATCTCCAAAGAACCATTTTCGGAAATCAAAGTAGGTTAATTCTTTGATTCTTATACTGCGAAAATTTTCGTTATTTCTAATTCTCAATTCCAATTAATTGTCATATCACTAGTAATAAGAATACAAAATTCAAGCAAATCTTTTCTTTTTTTTGTTAATGATTGCAAAAACTAGAACTCATTTAGCATTTAGCTGATAAAATTTACTTAATTCAAATCCAACTCAATTAATTTTTAAAGGCTTGACCACGAATTTAATAATCATACTGTTCAACCTGCTCTCTGAAGGTCAAGTAAAATTTAACTATAAAAGCAAGAACGAATCCTTCTGGTTACTATGGGATATAAAGCTCTATCTTCCATGGTTACAAATCAGGTTGGCTGACTGAGCAACTCTTTATAAAGCTTCTTGCATTCATATACCAAAGGACTCCTGGAGATCAAGTCCAACCAGCTGGGTACTTTATCTAGACAGACAAGTACATTTTCTGACAGCCATAAGCCTCTTAGCTGTGTCTCCACCTTAGATCCAAGAGGGAAAATATTCTACAAAATTGATAAGCAATCAACTGGAGTGTGTTATTACGAGAACTACTAAAAGCCCCATTCTCCCAGCATAGGTGAAAGGCATATAATGGCAGACTGGCACACCACATTGTAAGTTAATTCCCCCCACCCCACCTAGTATTAACATTTGTAAGTTGAAACTAAGAAACATTAGATCTATTGTCATCTTAGATGTGGTGCGTGGCAAGTCATTATATGAACATGTGTTGACAGCCTGTATGAGAAGCTATATACAAGTGATTAACTAAAGAGAGGCTTTCATTTAAGCAAGTTATTGTTAGAAAAATCTCAAAATATAAATACTGTAAGTTTCAAATACATGCAGAAATTTTTGTGGACAGGTGGAAAAGCATAGCAAAAAGAATAACAGAAAAAATGAAGCACAAATTTTGGTTTGTTAAAGTCTGCTGAAAAAGTTTTATTGCATATTAGGAGCAGTGTGTATTAGTTAAGGGGGAGCTGTAACACAGTCT
Source organism: Acanthosepion pharaonis (assembly GCA_903632075.3). NCBI lineage: Eukaryota > Metazoa > Mollusca > Cephalopoda > Sepiida > Sepiidae > Acanthosepion > Acanthosepion pharaonis. The sequence continues at coordinate 5,326,078 of CAHIKZ030004979.1, read as the reverse complement.
AATATACACACATTTTTAGTATCAGTCAAGGCTTCATTGCTGTGATAAATGAGAAGGTGGAAGAAAAACAAATTAACAACTAAAAATAATACAGGTTGTTACATACACCTGAGGAAGGTTGAAGAGCTGACTGGCTGAAATAAAGTGATTGAAATAACAAATGGCAAGGATACTAGTTCAGATAATTAAAAAAAAAAACAAAAACATTCAGAATATATTATTAGTAGTAGTTTTACTCTATTTTATTATGTCTTTTTTATCACAATACTCTGAGTCGATACACTTTCATAAAAAAAACAAACAAGCAAGCAATATAATGAAATAAAATTACCAATAAAATAGTGAAAATGCATTATTTAAAAGTTTTCAAAAAAATATGTAAGACTACTATGAAGGGGTGCTGAAGTTCTTAGCCTGACCAAAAAGAAATTTAAAAAAAAACAAAATTTTTGACTTATTTAGTGAGATCTGTTTTGGCTAATAACTTTTCAGCACATCCTTGTATTTTTCATCTTCTATGTGCTATGTCCCTTCAGGACGTAGGCAATCATGGCTCCACAACCTCCTATCCTTCACGGCTCTTGGCAGTGTTCTTCCCTTTGCCAAGCTTCCTGCGTCCTGTTCTGCCATCCATTCATACAAGTACATCAGGTAGGTTGTCTACTGTCTCCTCTTCATCTGTGGTGAGATTGTCCAGCATTCAGTGTCATACCACATAGCAATTTAGCACTTTTTGTTTCTAACAAAATTATCTTGTTTCATAATATTGTGTTTAGCTTTTGGAATGCATTTTCCACTAATCTGATGTGCCATAATATTACTAGATAATAATACAAACATGGTATAGAGAATTTGATAGAAAGGAGTGGCAGGACAATTACATATCTGTAGCCCCACCTAACTCCTGAGACTGATATGGCTGAGGTGGTTAAAGCAATGCCTAAGAAAGAGACTAGTGGTATAGGTTGTTAAGTGAACAATAGTGAAAATGTTTTATCTAAAATTTTCAAAAGAATAATTTGGAATATAAAAAATAAGATAAATATGATAATAAAGAAACTGTAATTCTGTCAACACTGACCATCACAGAAGCTTAAAGACACCACAGTAGGTAATGTCATAATTTTTTTCTACACATTAAATTTAACCGAAAAAAAAAAAAAAAAAAAAAAACAGACTGCATTTTGATCTTAGTTATCTTATTATAAAACGCAGATTGTGTGTGTGTGTGTCTGTACATTATATATTGGATCGAATTTCCTACATTTTTCAACCGATTTCAACAAAACTTCACAGGACTACATAAAATTACCTTGCAGTGGTTCTAACAGTGCCAAAAATTGGAAAAACAATTGTTTTTGCATGAAATCAATTTGAAAACACGATTAAGAGGCATCACGAGAATGAAAGGGGAACAACTCATATAGAGTTATACTTATTATAAAACCCAGGTTGTTTGTGTGTGTGTGTTCCTTTATATATGGGATCGGATTTCCTACATTTTTCAACCAATTTCAACAAAAATTCACTTTTTTTTTTTGGCAGGTAGTGTTTTTATTGTCTTGCACACTTTTTCTTTATTTTTACATTCAGAATGCTTTAAAAATTCCATTTACAAGACAATTGTTTATAATAAAATTCTATTCAATCGGTAGACTCATAACGATTGAAAACAATGTTTTTGTTTGAGTTTGGGTTTGACCAATTCGTTAAAAAAAAAAAAAAATAAAAAATAATTAAGACATGCATGTCTGTCAACCTTAAACAATAATCTTTGTCAATTTTATTTTTCAGTCTTTATGATGGTTGATACTTGATCTATCTCTTACTGTTACATCCCCGGGCAACACCGGGCTCTACTGCTAGTATATGATATCTGTAACTCTTAGTTCTTTCAGTTGCCACTGATTGCATTTGAATCAAAGTAATCTTACTTGGTAACGCCAGATCAGGCCAAAAATGGAGTAGTCCTGCCAAGTTTTTGCTTTCCACTCAATAAATTCCAAAAACATCTCTGCGTCCTTGTGGGTGATGAATTATTTTCCACCCTACAACTCCTTTCTCACAGACAAGACATTGCAAACCTCTCTATTTCAGTTGAATTACACTCCTTAGTTCCACCAGGCCTGGCCTTGATGGCTATGACCCAACATGCCACACACATTGTAGTGAACCACCTTCATTCCTTTTATAGTCCTTTGGTAAGATGTATGTTCCACTTGAACTGCTGCCTTGACTCTCTTGAGGCCACTTCTCAGATCATAATAATCTTAACCTGTTCAAGTCTAGAGTTAACCGTTATCTTCCACTCATATCTGTATAAACTGTGCCTCTTACTTTGTAACCTTCTACCTCATATGGTGTTCGGGCTTGTACAGAGTGAACATCATTGTAAAAAAATAAAAAATAAAAAATAAAAACTTAACAATCATGCAGCTTGTGTGTCTGCTTGGAGGTATGCTAGTCCTAAATGACTACCAACCTAAAATTATAAAGAAAACTTTTAGCAAGGGACTTGTTAGTAATATCCAATAATTACCTAATTAGCAACTATTACCCAATACTAGCAATCAATTTTTTCTTATTGATGAAAAAGCTAAGAAAATATACCTGTATTAAAAAAATGATTTCAATTTTGACAAAAATGCACACCAATGAAGAATAAAAATACTTTATGAAAAAACAAAATTGAATAGACTTAGAAAAATAATAATAACAGGATTTTCATTACTTACATCTAATAGAATTTATTTCAGAGAAACATTTTTGTTAACATGAACTAAATGTTCCAGAGAGTATCAAGTATTTAATGATAGAGCTTCCAGATTAAAACTGACAGATAAAAAAAAAAAAAAAAAAAAACACTGGATACCATCAATCAATGGTTTCTATTGTTTTATAATGTTTAATATTGTCAATAGCATGCAGAAATTCTTAAATATTTTTGTTAGTTTCCAAAATACATCATTTCTATATGAAAAGAAAGTATGGAATTAGTATTATATTGCAAAATATTTTTCTAGAATTATTATGAGAATCTACTAAGGCAACCAAAGAAAGGTTTTAAGTTATTCTTAAATGTTAGCATTGTAACAAGTATTTTGTTCATATTCCATGAAATAAATGCAAATAACGGGTGTAAAAATTAATACTATAAATATAAATACTCGTGAAATAAAATTTTCAAATATTATCAAAATTACTGTTTTTCCAAGTCATTACTTTTTTCCTAAATTAATTTTATTTTTTATTGATTATATGTAAATAATCTCTGCTTTCTGATCAATTGATCCTAGTACTAGATATAGTTGTCAAGAATTGAATCACTAGTTTTAGGTTTAATTGCTAATTAATGAATATTGCTAAGAAGTCATTTGCTAAAAATTTTCTCAGTAATTGTAGGTTACTCACCTCCAATCAAAGACATAACCTTTATGATTGCTACATAAAAAAAAAAAATAAAAACACAAAAAACAAACGTAATATCCCCTTAATTTGAACACAATTGATGTGATAAAAACAAAAAAAAAACTTGAAGACTATCATTTATTATATGTTTGACTTTCCAACCCAATGACTGATACTACTCAACTACCAACCACTTATACACCTTGGCTTTTGGCCAAACACAAGTGGCAGGAGAGCCATCACAGTAAGAATATTAAAAATCTTTAATAAATTATGTAACACTGGAAATAAATTTATTGATTTTATTATTTCCGAGGGAAAAAGTTACCTACATGACTTGTCAGTTTATTTCTATTAAAAGAGGGGACAAAATGAAAATTATTTTGAACTTCAAAATAATTTATAAATATTTTGAAATTTTGATAACATTGTTATTCACAAGCCAAAAAATATTGCAAAAAAAAAAAAAAATTTTCAATTTCAAGTGATTCTTAGTGATCTCTACTGTGCATAGTAATGGATTTCAAGGTTAGATGTCATAAAAATTGACTTTTTAAATTTTACTTACCAAAACTGAACTGGTTGTGCCATAATTCCAGTGTTAACCAAGCTGCACAAAATTCCTGGTTCACTTCACGATAAAAGACACCTTGAAAAAAGAAGGATAATTGCTTTTTAAAGTATCGAATATAGATTTGTACTAACATAAATCATAAAGTGAATTTTAAGCCTATTTTAATAATAGCAAATGTAGGAAACCAAATAAGTTAACAGCAAAAACTAAAGCTTTACTAGCCAGTAAAAATTATAGGCTATTATTAATAGCCTAAATGACACCTACATAAACTTGCTATGGTCTGAAAATCTATAAACAAATCAATTATGTTTTTTTTTAAATTACTTAAATTTTGTGCTTGCTTCATTAGTGAAATTTTATGCAAAGAGCAGGTAACTCTACCCAATTAAGTTTCTAGTTCTAAAACAAACTCTAGAATCTGAAGTACTGCAAATTTTCTAGTAAAGAATACAGCAACAATTTAATTCTGACAGAGTAATCTCAGTTTAATCCACTGTGAATCAACTATTCCAGGAAAATATTGTATAAACATAGTAAAATCACTTTTTCATCCCAATGTTATGAAATTCATGATTCAAATTAAGATAATTAGCCACATTATTTTGGAATGTGAAAAGAGAATGAATGTAAACACAATTTTTATCTGTTGCAGTAGCAATCAAATAAATATCAACATGAGGAAGAGAGAAAGCATGAAACATTTTATAAACTTTGAATGTATTAAATTCTATAACTTTTACAAAACAATGTAGTTGTAATTAGCTTGGAACATCCCTTTTTACATTTATTTTTATTAGAATATATTAGAAAGTTTATATTGAATCTATAATACTTATATTTTCACATATTCTAAGGTTGATAAAATTATCAAAATCATTAGAAACAGGATTAAAACATTCTAAGAGATACTATTTGTGCATTTTTATCTCATAGTATCATGGATAGGATTTTTATTTTTATTTCATATCTTTGGAAGGATTTATATTTAGACAGATATATCAAGACTTTCAATTATTTTAAGTATTATATATAAAAATGACATGGCAAATTCTGGGGGTAACTGGGTGGGGGAATAATGAAATAATGATCATAGTTGTACAGGGTAAGTGTAAAGTCTTTCCCCCGATTTCAAATATAGTCACCTATACAGAAGAAAAAATTCAATTGATAAATGTAATGCCACCATAGTAAAGTTTCCATACTGTACAGCTTTTTAAAACATGACAACAAATAATCAGCAAAGACTTTATAGTCACATTGCAACTTAGCACCAATTGATGCTGAACATCAGGAATCAAAGTTTCAGTTTTTCTTTTTGTTACCCACTAACTTTACACCAACTCCATAAGCCACTTTGCTTTCTTTTTTTTTTTTTTTTTGCACTCAGACTCTTTTACCAGAAAAAGTTTGTTAGTGTAAGGAGAAAAAAAAATGCATGATTAAGCACTGGATTTTATAACTCTTGACCTAAAAGTGGCTTTTTAGTTTAAACCCCAAATCTTTATAGTGTATACTGAAAATCATAAGGAAAGAGATTGTTCAGAGTAATTAATGCAAGTATGACTGACAGAACATGACTCGAGTATTGGCATATAGTTTGTTTATTTTTTATCGGTATCACCCCATGCAAGGTAGTAAAGCCACTAAGACACAAGGGGTTACAGTGTGTGTAAGAATTAGGAACAGAAATATTAAAAATGAGTGGGAAGAGGAAAGAGTTATCAGGAGGACAGTAGATAGCAAATGATATTACATTTGAATTTTTGCAGATTAAATTTGGCTGGAAAACATGGTGCCAGAAGGGTGTTCCACAAGTGAGAAAAGAAACTTAAATGCAAAATGCTGTCATTCACCATGTAACAAACAGATTGGAGATATATCTGTATTTTATTATATACGCACAACTCCTAGCAACAAAAGAAAAAAAAACAAGACCTTCATACATAAGTTCATAATAATTGTTCTTTGAATAATAAATTACAACCAGTGAAACAGAAGAGAGCTATTTAGAGAATATCTCAATAAAAAAAAAAAGTAAAAAATCAACTAAAACAAAAAACAAAACAAGCTTGTTCTTTTCTATTTTACAATATTGCAAAAGAAATACCACTTATTTAGGTTTAGGGTTAAGAAGGATTAAATCTAAAGCTTTCAGATTCCAAGAATTAAGATTAGGAAAGCTTTTTTTTCCTTTTCTTTCCAGTAAAATAAATATGGTGATAAAATGAGAAAATACTTCAAGACTATGCCTTTGGTAAAGTGTTAATAACAAAACCTATCAATGCCAACTACAAGAAAGCAGTTTATTAAAACTTTGTTCATTTGAAAGAAATGGAATCTTATGGTAGATTTTAGTATTCTGCAAAGTTACAAAAAGTTTGAAAGCATCAACTGTTAGGGTTCGGGTAATTGCTCATCTGATCAAAAGAAAAATTTTGAGTCATACCAATTTTTCAAGTAATGATTCTCCTGATAATTTAAATGCATGCAAAAACCAATGGCTGCGATTTTTGCTTCCCAAGATTACTAATAGGTGATATTGATCCTAAACATGAATAACAGCTGGTAATACCATCAAAGTAAATTTGTTGCTGTCAAAAAGGATGCAATTAAAGTTTAAAATCCAAGCAAATGTCTACACTTCAGAGCAAAACAAAGCTCCCCAACTAACCACTAAAAAAAAAAAAATGTATATGCTAATATTGTATAGCATTTTTTTAATTATAATTTAAAAGCAGCCTCAATCATTTTATTTTGAAGTTTTAACCATTTGGCTGTTCCATATCTATTAGAGCAACAGGCCTGTAAATGCAAACTGCATATTATGCCAAGAGATTCTAAAACAGGGAAAGATGTTTATTATAAGGATATCTAATAAATATAAAATTGAATAATTTATAGGACTTCAAAAAGTACTAAAATTTTTTAAATTACTAGCATACTAGGTACCTTTTTATTTTAAATAAACTAAGCTCTCACCATCAGCTTTTATATTGATAAAAATATAAAGCTACATAGTTTAAAGAAGAAAAAAAATTTAAAAAAGAAACAAAGTGATAACCACTTTGTATTAACATTCTAACTTTTTTTTTTTATTTTAAAGTAAAAAATTTTAAGTAAATTTTTCTTGGTCTTTGGTATGTGAAATGAATGTAATACATTTAATATCATTTTCCATCTATTTAATGAGGACAGAGATGTTTTCAACAGATTCGTGGCCATATTTTCAGACAATTTGCAAAAAAAGAGAGAGAGAGAGAGAGAGAGAAATGATCAAATGCAAGAGATTAGCTACAAACTTAAATATCTTATAGCCTTCTCTATAATGGCCCCTGATGAATACCTCAAAATCAAATATCACAACAAAGAAACTTATGCTTGTATAAATAAACAGAGAATAAGCTTTCAGAATAAAACAAAAAAAAAAACTACTAGCAACCAATTTATTTGCCAAGTCTTCAGAAAATTTGGGTGTCATGTAAAAATATGCTTTCTTCTTGGCAATACACATGGACTTGCTTCAGCCTGTCAGTATGAATCAGTGGATAGGATCAGAATAGTAAAACTAGAAAGAATTAGAAAACCATTCAAGATATAAACTTGTTCATTCTTAAGGTATAATAATACAAAAAGAATAACTTTCATTTGAGGATTATATTTACTGATCATATAAAAGAACAGTGGTCATAATTTTTTTGTTTCTAGTTAAAGTCAGCTTGTTTAGAAATGATTAACCAGATATATCTGTCTTGGTTATTCTGATATACATTAATGAAAAATATTAAATTTCTATATAATCTTCAAATATTTTTATACATTTTATAATAACACAAGACAATATTCAATGCCTCTTCTATTCTAGCCTTGTACCAGATTAGGTTTAGCTTAGTGAGTGTCAACACCAATACTAACTTAAATATTTCTAAAACTTTCCAAATAGATATTTCAGAAAAAAAATAATGTTTTTACTTTTTTTTTTTAAATTTCAAAGTCAAGGTACATTTTTTTAAGTTCCAACTGATAAGTTTATTTAAAAAAAAAAATGCTGGCAGTAGTAAATTTAATTAATTATCTACAAAACTATATTAAGCATTATAAAAACTAAATACATTCATATATATCATATATGATTCATATAAATGATGGGCTGATCTTACACTAAAATGTTCAAAAGACATACAAAAATACTTGTTTTTTCCTTTTGCAATTGTGTAGGTGATAAAATTACCTATCACCAATAGGTTATATTTCAGGAACAGTAAATTCATATCACTAATTTGAATATTAGGCATGGTTCTTTTCAGTTTTCTTTTACTTAAATTTGGAGACTCGAAAGAAAAAAAAAAAAAAAGAAATCCATACTCCATATTTTTACTAAACAGAGACTACGGTGTAAAATTTCAGTTATAACTAATATATATCTGTAAAAGGACAATATGAATAAAGACAAAAAGAACATTTATCTTAGCCAACACATTTGTCCTCTGATGGACTTTATCAAGGCAATTGTAAGGATTTTATAAACAAAAGTAAAAATGTTATTTTTTTTTCAAAATTTTTAAACTTGAGAGATGCTCATAAATATTCATCAGGCTAATTGAAAGTCAAGGTAAATTATGGAGGAAGCTAAGTGATGTAATTTAATATCTAATAAACAAAAGATAGTAAATGATATTTAATTTTTTTTAATAATGTAATTCATATTTTTGTTATATTAGTTTGCGATTATGTATATTTTAAATAGTAGGAGGTTATGAATTTAACTGTTTTCTTTTAATTTTTTAACATTTTTATAAGCATGTATGTTAGCTTGGGAAAGTAGTAATTCTTTCAAGAACAGACATTTGAAAAAAAAAAAAAATCCAAGGCACAGACTTATATTTTGATATTTGTTTTGTCTAAGTTACTTTCTCTTTTAATAAGTGCATCATTCTTTAGATCAAAGTTGTGGTTGAATATGTATGACTAATGCATTTGATAAATTGTTGTGTATAAGCTCACTTTTGTGGTCAATTTTTTTTAAATTTCTCCAGGTTTCCCTAATATGTTGTGACAGTTTATTTTATATATAACTGATTTAGAATTATTATAGTTATGGGTATAACAATGTTTTTATTATGAATATTTGTTGACCTAAGCCAACATTCAATATGCAAAAGTAGCATATTAAGCATTGCTCTGGTAGGTTCTCTTAAAAGTTGGTTGTGTATGTACACATTATATAAAATAGTATCATCAAAATAACTGTTACTTATATCCAAGAATTGTCATTCTTATTGTTTATATCTAACAATAACACTCACACTTTTGCCAACTTAGCAATTCTTGCTTAATAATGCAAGCAATTAATTTGCATATTCAACTTCTAAAATCTGCTTGTAACCAATAACAGCATTTTGTTCTCCATTTTGATACTGGCATTTTGTAAGCCTTATAAATAAGCAATTATTTCACTGATGGCTTTTATAATTTATAACAAGATATGATGCAGTTGCCAAATCTTGGCCTTTTGAAGAGAACACCAGTTTTATTTACTAAAAATTACCAAACAAAACAGTGTACAGCAGAGGAATGGATGTGACAGTAATTTTGAAGACTATAAAAGCAACAAAAACTTTCTCATTTCATATTTCTCACTTATACAGATATTTTTCACCTTTAGTGTGTTATTCAGTAGTGTTGCAAATCATATTACAGTTACTAAAATTAAGCTATTTTCTACTTTGAAAATGCTAATGATCTTGGCACAGATTGGGAGTAAAGGGAAGTAAACAATGTCTGGAGGGATGTAAGCAACATTATTAAATAAAAATAATTTAATAGATTTGTTTTGATAACAGATTTACCTCTTAAGAGTTGTTTAAATACTCAGAAAGATTAGGGGATAGCCAGAAGTCACATGGTGCCAAGTAAGGAGAGTAGGGATCCTGTCAAACAGCTAGTGTGTTGTTCTTGACTAGGAGAGAGTTTGGATTATGTGTGCAGAATCAGCAGGTGCATTGTTGCATTGAAGTAGCTGATTCTTTACCACCCACATGTCTATCCACTTTTAATGCACTCAATCATGAAGGCAATATATAACCTTCAAATAGTATTCCATATTGTTTGGCTTTGTAGTGCATATTAATGATACACAATACAATGGAAGTCAAAGAAACAGGTCAACATTATCTTCACATTACTGTGAACCTGTTGTGCTTTTTGGGTCTTGGGGATGACGGATGTTTCTATTGAGAGGACTGGAACTTGGTTTCCAGGTCATAACCATAAATCCATGTCTCATCACCAGTGATGAAGGGCTTCATGAAGTTCAGGTCATGGTTTGCACAGTCAGCATATACGGAGTGATTTCCATGCAGAATTGCTTCTGCTGCTCCGCCAGTACCTTGAGGACAAGTGCACAAATCTGCCATCAAAATAGAATGCACTGATCCTATACTTATTTTCACTTCGTTTGCAATTTCCTGGATAGTTACACAATGGTCTTCCATGACTATTCACCAAACCTTCTCAATCGACTGTGGATAGCATGTCTGAGCATTCCTCACTCTCCACTGAGGTGCAACTATGTCTGAAGATTTGTACTACTTTGTGATCAGAGTTTTGCCCATGGCATCATCACCAAAGGTCTGCTGAATCTTCTGGATGGTTTGAGTTTGAGTATCAACAAGCTTTTGGCAAAATTTGATGCAACACCTCTTCAATGTATTCAGTCATCTTGCATGAAAATAAAAATCCCATGTACACACACTACACATCTAAAGTCTAGGCACAAAAACCAGGAACTGACATCCTACTGGTGCAAAAATTTTAATACAGGTGCAGGAAGGGCGTCATCACCTGACTCAAAGGATTTTGCCTGTGCAGCATTAGTTTTAGAGGGAAAAAGTAAAGTCGAATACTTTTTTGAAAACATCTCATATATAGTTAGAGTGAGAATAGATGGATTCATGCCTTTGCCTAAACCATTAGTGAACATAACTGACTAGACCAGAATTTGAACTTAATTCACTAGTTCCACTTTCTGCACCAATAACAGTTACACAAAGTTATATTAGTAAAAGATAACTCGGTAATAACATTTTTGTTTTTGGTTTCAGTCAATGATAATTGAATGAGTTAAAGATTCAATGTTCCTACTTTTGTTTTTTTTTTTTTTAAAAAAACAAAAAAAAAACAAAATACTGCTCTCTTAATTATCTAAGAGAACATTTTTGGGCTGATGCTAATCTCCAGGAGACTAAAATTTTCTGCCAACATGAAATGTAAAACTTATATTAAATCAATTGCTTGCTCTGCTGCTAGGAAATTTTGTTCATTGTATTATGCTAGACAATTTTTCTCAACAGAATTTATCTTATACATTTATAAATCTACCATTCGTCAATGCACTGATTCGTACTGCTGTCACATCTGGTCTGGTACTTCTATGTATTTTAGAGATTCTTGATAAAATATGAAGAATCTGCAATGTTATCAGTCCTGACTTGACATCTTGCCTTCAGTCCTTTTCCCCACTGCCGTAAAGTAGCTTCCTTGTACTTTTTCAGTAAATATTTTCATAGTAATTGTTCTGATATGCTTTCCTCTATAGTATCTAGACTTTATGAAATGATTAGATTGGTGGCAAGGTCACATCTTACAGTAGAAATGGCTAGATTTAACCATAAGTTCTATGCTAAAAGGTTCTTCTTTCACAGGTCCTGCTTATGGAACACTTCCAGCTTCTTGCTTTCCAGTCAACTTTGATCTTCAAAAATTTAAATTCAATGCCAGTCATCATCATCTGTCTTCTTAATTAGTGTTCTTTTACAGTTCTCCCTCCTTAATAGTGTTTTACTTTTTTTTCATATTCTTTCACACTCAATAACCCCTTGCATCATAGTGACTTTACTGCCTTGCTTGGGGTGAAATAAAAAAAGAGTTAGGACAAGTCTTTTGTAACTATCTAACTTTACAGTTATTACAGACTGGTGATTCAAATATCAATGCAATTCAAATAAAGAGAAAACTTATTTTTCAATCAAGAACTTATGAAAATCACATTATTTCATGAATTAAAAAAAAAAAAAAAAAAAAAAAAAAAAAAAATCTTAGAGGCAATATTGAATATTTATCCTGCAAACATATTTTCAGTTTAACATTGGTTCTCATTTAGCAATACAAGTTTCTTTCATAGTCACTTGTTTAACTCATTTTGACAGATGCTTACCCTTAACCCATTAACTGCCAAATTTTTTTTGCCCAGACAGGTGTCTTATGAGTTTATTTATTCCTTATGTTTAATTTCAGTAGTTACCATTGTTGTTTTTATAGAAACTAGAACATCAAATATCAGGTCATCCCATAAGTTCTGTCCAAATTTTGAATAAAGAAAACAAGTGACCAAATGTTACATTTAATTACAGATTCAATCAACAATGTATTTTCCCTGATTACCTATGACTTCCTTCCATCTATTAACAAGCTTACTAATTCCATTACTGTAAAATTCTTTTGGCTTTGATTCAAAGAACTCACAAATGTCAGTTTTAACCTCTTCCAGTGTTACAAAAGCTGTTTCTTCCAAATGATTCTGTAAGCTACGAAACAAATGGTAGTCTGAAGGAGCAAGATTGGGACAATAAGGTGGATGAGGAAATTTCTCCCAACCAAGTTCTTCGATCTTTTGTGACGTGATTCTTGCTGTGTGGGGTCATGCATTGTTCTGATGAAACATCACCTCTTTTTGATTCACTAGAGGAGGTCTTTTTTTCCTCAAACCTTGGTTCAAACACTAATTGCTGACAGTATATTTGAGCATTAATTGTTGCATTAGGTGGTAAGAATTCAAAGTGGATTATTCCTTGGTGATCCCACCAGATGGAAAGAAGAACCTTTTGCCCATGAAGTTACCTTCTCGGCTGTGGCTGGGGTCCTTCGCCTTTACCAAGCTGCTGTCTACGACACTTAACATTTCAATAAAAGATCCATTTTTCGTCGCCAGTCACAAGTCTATCAAGAATGGAGAGAAGAGCAGATGTCAACTCAGGATTTGAGGTTGTTTTCAGACAATTCATGCGGCACCCATTTTCCAAGTATAGGAACTTTTCCAAGTTGTTGAAGATGACGATGAACAGTTGTATGGTTTGAACTGAGAACCACTGTCAATTCCTCAACTGATAAAGCAGGATTTTCTTCAAGGGCAGCTTCAAGAAGCTTTTCAAAATCAACTGGATGTCTGGTTCGATCTTCATCTTCAAGGGTGAAATCTCCAACTCTGAATTTTGCAAACCATCTTCTGCAAGTTCTTTCATTCACACATTCCTCTCCATAAACTGAGTGAATGTTTCTGGCTGCTGAGTTTCCTTTCTTGAATTCAAAGCATTATGTGCCTCAAATGATTCTTGGGTACTTCCATGTTAGCAGGGTTTTAATCAAACAAAATTTAATTTTATTGTTCTCTGAAATAAAATTTGATCAGTTTAAATGCATCTAAACATAAAAATAATGTTCAGCTCCATTAGACATTATAAAATACACTTTAAATTTTGTTCATTTTAACAAAAAGTTAAAATTCGGACAGAACTTATGGGATGACCTGATATATATGTGTATAAAACATCAAAAAATAATATTGATTAAAATAAAAAAATACTTTTCAAAATAGTCATTATTTTTCTACTCGTGAAATGTAAAATTACGACAGAAAGTGCCGCCTAACGGCTAATAATAAAAGGCTAAGTGTTGTAAAATATACCTCTGCAAATGCAATGTATGTAAGCAATTCAATGTAAATACAAGGAATAACATGTAGTGAGTTTAATTTTAACAGATCCCCAAATGGGACTCATGGCAGGTAATGGGTTAATTGATATACTATACATATTGCTGCTTCTATTATACATGAGGATGTGCAGGTGGTGTAATGGTATCAACTTGGAATGAGAGAGCAGAGAGCCACGTTCAAATTCCAGTTGTGTTTGTTACATTCATTTACATGCAAATACTCTTGGGACAGGTATGAATCCATCTTTACCCAGCTATGGGTTAAATAAGACATTTATCTGTAAAAAATCATTCTCAAAAATTGTGTATGCAATATTCACTTGCAAAGAAATTATTCTTAAATCCAAAATGATTCATCTTTAAGTAACCCCACAAAGAGTTGATAAGCCATAAAAAAATAATCTACTGTACATGAAAATTATAGTCATTCTATACACTAAAGTCATGAGGCTGCATTCTGAAAACCTTGCTAAGGTATGCCTGGTTCAAATACAGGCAGGGTTTTTTTTTTCTTTTTACAATAATATTCACTATGTACATGGCCTAAGAGCCACAGTTTATGACGATATAGTGATCTGGAAAGCATTCTCTTGGGAGTTTTTTTTTTTTTCAAAGTAGCAGTTTGTGGTAAGAAGTTGTTCAAATGGAACTTACATCTCACCAATGATATACAAAGGGAATGAGGATGGTTCCCTACAATGTGAATGGCATGGTGGGCCTTGAAGGGTAGAACTGATGGAACTAAGCAATGTAGTTCATCTGGACACTTTCCATGAAAATAGTGATAGAGTAGCAAGAGGCTTGCAACATTTCGTCTGTGGGAAAGAGATTGTAGGGGAGAAAATTTCACATCCACAAGGCTGCATAGATACTTTTGAACTATCAAGACTGAAAATGAAGACTGGGCAGCTCCTGCCCATATATGGCAGTAGTACTCCATTCTCAACCTCATCTTGTATTAGTAGAGCATAGCAGTAGGAATCAGGTAATTACTGGAATGGTACGGGAAACCAATGACTTTTCCAGCATCTTTTTGTCTTTTTCAATGGATTGTATGTATAAGTTACATTTGAGGTTGGGAGTGAGCTTAAGTCTAATTAGGTGCTTGTGATAGAAGAAAATTAAGAGTCCACCTGATGATGATAGGACATTATTAGTTTGGGTTTTGTGGCATTGAATGTAACCAGTTAGTTAATTAGTTTCCCCACTAACCCCAACTGAACTGTTAAAGCTAGATCAGAGGTGTCCCCATATATCATTTTATCATCAGCATTGTACAAAAAAACTAAAGTAATCAAGTTTATATTTGCTTAAAATACTATTCAGTTTATATAAGGCAAATTAAATAAATTTCACATGTAAGAATGAAATTAAGACTTATGCAATTTTAGGTGAAGCAAAATAAAATTAGACAAGAATATGTTTACTACAGTGATTCAAATATGAAATGTTAAGCTTGAATACTATGGCTTAACAGTGGGTCAATATTTACACTGATCTCTTTCAAATTATTAATCATACATTATCTTATAGATAAGAGATTATGACTAAATAGACACTTACAAGTAGAGGGTTGTGGTCTGCATTTGTAGGTTTCTTACAGAATATATTGAATAATGAAAAACCAAGAATAATTTAGCAGCTTTGAGGATTTGTACAATTTTAGACATTTAGATATCTCTAGACATGGGCATTGAAATGAGAACAGTATATCCCCATAGATTAAATAAACAGTTCAGTTCGGAATTCCCTGTCAGTTACCCATATCAATATACACCCGATGAAGATTAAAATGTGATAACAGCAACAAAGATGATGACAATAGTCCAGATGTACATAGAGCAAATAATAAGTATAAGTATTCAAAAATCAAAAAATTATTTGCTCAGTGAATACCTCAGCTTTGACATTTAAAAAAAAAAAAAAAAAGCTACAGAGAGACAGACTAAACTGCCTTACTAACAGGATTGTTGGTCTTAAATTATAATTTTTTTTTAATAAAATCACTAATTTAAATCAATTTTACAAAAATCTTTAAAAGCAAAAAATTTAGAAATAAAAATTTTTATTTTCATTTAATTTCATAAAGGAAAAAAATTCTTAAACATATTCAATCAAATATTTATTAATCAATTGAATATGTTTTTTTTAATATAAAATAAAATTTTAATCATTAACATGTTTTAAAATTCAACATAAGGTGTATTTAAATTCATGTATTTAAATAGAAAGACCAGTTTTGCTGCTTTATCTGTACCAAAGTGAGAAACTGTCTTGGTACAGATAAGCAGCAAATAGGACAAAAAAAATTGTTCAATGCCAGATGAGATCAAAGATGACTGCAAAAAGTATATCACTGTTCAACATACTTGGATGTGAAACCCACCATTCAACAGCATAGAACATCTTATGGAGTCTGCAAATTTAAATGCCTGGAAGGGAGAAAACATTACTTTCAACTTTAGAATAATGGGAACAAGTATTGCAGTATTAACTTCCTCCTTAGTTAACGATTTTTCTTGAAGATAAGGATCAACCATGCTGGCATGAAGGCGGGCTTTGGGGATGACTTGGCTGTACCCTTTTCCCACCATTTCTATCAGTTTCTTTTTGTTTAGGAGCTTTTGCAAAATTCTTGAACAATTCTTTCCAAATATGGGGCATGTGTCACTTTGTAATTTGTCAGAATCAAAAAATAGAAATTGAATTTATTTACAATTATTTAAAATAAGAAGTCAAAATATATTTTGAAGATGATTAAGGTCTTATTAAAACAAATTCTTTTTTATGTGTGCAGGATACCATTATTGTACACAGTACAGTAAAAAAAAAAAAAAAAAAAAAAGATTGTATAGGAAACTTAATATTAAATTATCACCTTTTAAAATGTTTAAAAATTGTTTTCAAAGACAATTACATAATACATATTGTTGAGTGTAACATTCATATTAAAACATTTATTATTTCATAAACATAAATTAGAAACTAAAAAAAAAAATTCCCCCTACATTTGAAGAAAAAAAAAACTGCCTATCACAAATCTTTCATGGGAAGAAAATTGCATCTCATAACAATTTTTCCATCATATAGTCCCTGAGGAAATTTTATAAAATTTATCTTGAAAGTTTGGCATAACTTAACCAAGGTTGTCCTGATTGCAAGTTGTGCTACTAGTTAAAAAAAGAACAAACTTATAAAATAGGACTGGAAAGTATCAATATAGAAATTATGTTTTGATAGACACTTTTCCATGTGAGTTTTCTTCCTGTTAGGCAGATTTCTGGCAATTAGCAATTAGCTTTATTAGCTTTATTAGATTTAAGTAAATAAAAAATAAGAAATAACTCCTGGAAAAAAAATTTCATTAAATTTCAAAGTTAAAAAACACAAACAGGAATTGAAAAACCCAGATCCAAGTTTAAAAAACAACACTGGTTGGCAGTGTTGCTAGTGAACTACTCATAAAAAGAAATTACAAGATTATTTATGTAAAAATAAATCATACATAGCTGATGATCATGTTAAACTGTTATTTTAAAATGTTATAAGAATAAAATAGTTACATGATCTTATTGAGAAAAACAACAAAAATAGGACTGCAATTTAAATGTAGATGCACTGAAAAAACTTAAAATAAAAATTTACAAAAAACACAAAGATAAATCAAATGTTGGGAAAAAGTCAGCTAGATATATCCAAAAATTGTTAATTTGGCAACCCTTAATTATCCTGCTGTCCCTCTTAATATCTCAAGCTATTCATATCAACTTAAACCTTTTTTTTGCTTTCTTTATGTACAAAAATGAAAATGCATTTTTTTTTTTATTAAAAAAACAAAACAAAAACAAAACAAGCATTCTACTTAATACATAGTTGGGGGTTTTGAATTCAGAGTTGTCATTCTCCTAGACTGGTTGTCACCCAAGGCAATATAACCCAGTCTGCTCTGCTATTTACACATAGCTGGGGGGTGGGGATTCATATCTTTCTCAAGTGTATTTGCATGTAAATGAATGTAACAGACTTGACTGGAAATTCAAATTTGCCACCCAAGATTCCACAGGGTCTCCATAAAGGATTTTGATATCAAAATAAGTTCAAAATTGAGGCAAACCTAAATTAGTTAAAGAAAAGGCAAGTATCCACTTCACATCATTTGAAGTCTGAGCATGCATGGAACAAAAGGTTAAAAAACCTGGTTCACTAAAAAAAAAAAAAAAAAACTTGGTGATTTCAATAATTTTACAATTATAGTTTTGCTTACAAAACTGAAGCAACCAAGATTTACCAAAAGCTATCAGAGAAATATGTAATATTTTAACTGACATATTATATTAGTATATCTTAAATCTAAGTATGATAAGCTATTGTTAGACCTAAACAATGAGGATTTTTTTTTTTTTATTTACTACAATCGATACATGCCGAACAATATCATGCATGAGGGATATTTTTTTACAGTGAATAAAATAGGTCATCATTTCTGCCATTTTTCACTCATTTGAGGAGGAAAAGGACGGTTAACTTCAAGAGTTGTCTAAGCATGAAAGATTAGGATCCGAGTTTATTTTTTTTAGTAAAGGTCAGTCATTCACCTCTTATATTGTGATTTACTAAAGACTAAATACAACAATAAAATAGAAGCCAACTCCATGTAGCAGCTTTTGAAGCAAGATCATCAAGATATTACATTATTAAGAAAAAACAATTAGGAAACAAGTGAAGCAAACATTGGTGCTTATTTGCCCATAAAACTGAAAGTTACCATTTCATAGGGAATGGCTACAAAAGGTTTCAGTAATTTACAAATACAATACAGTGCTGTTTGTGGTGATATTGGCTTATTCATAGGCACATCATACATGAAAGGAACAAATCAATTCAGAGAGAGATCACAACAACTCCATAAAGATAGATTAAAAAGAGATTTCAAACATTTGGTATATTAATATTCTCATTCATACGTTACCTGCTGACAATGTACATAATTTCCTACACTCCTCAAAAGCATTCAAATGCTTGCTAATTCTCACTTATCTACTTAAAAAGTATAAAGGTTGTTTCATTAAGCTTAGATTAGTCTGACAAGAGGTCACAATTGTAGAGCACTCTATAAAGCATAAATTCACTACATAATAGTAATTTACTAGACTATTATCATCTATAAAGTGGTGACCATGTAGAGTGTTTAGAAAAATTGCTTCAGTAAGCAAAACCTATTCAGTTAACAACTACAAAATTATTTTAGTATCTGAAAAATAATTATATTGTGATAAAAAGGCTATTTAATAAATCCAAAAGTTAAACCTTAGAGAAAGCCTGGCTTTTCCATGACAAGTATTTAGCCACAATTTTCTAAGATTGGAGGAAAAAAAAAAAAAAAGAATGGGGGAGGTAATGGTTTTCAAGTGGAGAACAGCAAAATAAAAAAGGATTTTTTCACTAAGAATTCTGTTTGATCTTTTTCATTAAAAAAAAAAAATATTAGGATAAATGACAGTTTTTATCAACATTAACAATTTTCAGGAATTAAGCTATTTTTAAATGGCAAATAATGATTATTTTCCTGTGATATAATAAATATTCTCCTTTTAACAGATGAAGGTGGGGAACAAAAAACACCTATTTGTAATATGCAGGTCAAGAAAAAAAAAAAAAAAAAAAAATAATAATAATTCCATTACAATGATTTGTATAGACATAACAATTATCACGTAAGCTTATAGAAAAATGCAAACAATTTAAGGTTTAAGTTTAGTAATGAAATCATTCTCTGTCCATAAGAATAAAAACAAAATGTACTCTAACATACAATGGATTTTTTTTTTTTGAGGAGGGAAGGTGGGGGGGTGCAAAATAAACTATCTCTTAAAGTCAACGTTTTACAGTTTTTAAATATAAACAAGTGTGTGTGTGTGTGTGATGTAATACTTTTTCTACCTTCAACAATTCCATTTAACTAAATCAGTAGATGTGTGGGTGGGGTATAATGGTTTCTCAAAACAAGAAATCAGTGAGTCAAGTTCAGATTTCAGGCCAGTTTCTTATGTTCCTTTGGTGCAAATACCCTTGGAAAAGGTATGAATCAATCTCTTCTCCCTCCAGCTATGGGATAAATAGTATAGGGCTCTTCAGCTATGGTTGGCGACCAGTCTAGAAGGAAAAATGAATTTCCAAATATGAGTAGAACTTGTTAGCATGGGAACATGTGGTGGACTAAGTGAATGAAGACCCCAACATAAAACCAACACTTTCTCAGAGTACAGAGGTTGGGTATTCAACCCACCTCGTGGAAGAATTCAATAACAGAAATTTCACCAAGAGGTCTTATATGCAGATAACACAGCACAAGATAAATTAATTTAATTAATGCCAATGAGCAAAACAAGGTAAACAAAAAATATTATTAAATGATAACATGCCTGTTTGACTAAGTTTTTTAATGAATGGAGCAGGTAAAACTTCCAAGCAGTTCATTCCAAAATATATAAAATGTTTAAAAATTATTTTTATGATTTTTCCAGTAGAATATAATAGTTTGCTTAGATCATTCCAGTGGAATTTTGCGAGGTCAAAACTTACAAGTTATAGAGTAGCCCTTGCTGTGAACTTCTACAAAACTAGTGTCAAAATAGACCACAATTGAATGACTTAAGTGATTTAAATAATTATTTATTTAGCTGATAAGAAAATCTAATTAGAAGTTAAATTAATTTCATATGACTTGTGTACAAGATACAAGGTAATTGGAGGATGTAGACATGTAAAATTCTAAATGAATCCACAGCTGTTGGCCTCAAATTAGAACACTAGTTTGCCAAAGTGAATGGTTATCTCTAAATGTACAACTCTATTCCATACAAGTCATACAAACAGTATGTAATACATAGTGTATTTCCAGACATTAAAAATGTACTCTTAGGTGCTTAATAGAAGTGAGAGGACTTTTCCTTGAGGAAATTTTCCAATCTCATGTGAACATAAGACCATCCTGTTTATTAATTTTGCTCTTTTCCACAGAACCCAAAAGGGAAACTTGTAATTATTACAATAGTTATTTCAGGTTTTTATTTGCACACATACATTGTTTTGTTTTGTTTTTTTTAAAAAAAAAAAAAAAAAAAGCATTCCGTTGTTTTTTATTATTTCATGAATTACCACATTCCAGTTTTTGATAAAGTTAATTTATTTTAATGTTTCTTTACTTCAATACTTAATGCATTAAAATTATTTTCCGATCAACCCCCGTTTATTGCATAAGCCCCCCCCCCCCCGGCGTTCTTAAGAAACCCTTTAGGCTTTCTTTGTATAACATACTTAGTAAGACTAGGTATCTACAAGGGATTCAGGCTAAAAGAGTAAGAGTTCAAAACAGGGGTGAATACCTTAGAAAGAGAGACAATAATCAGAAAGCACTCTTTTCGTGTAAAAAGATTGCTTCACTAATGTGAGATAATGACATGTTTAGCAACTTAAACTAGTCTTAGTAAAGTGCGTAGTGAGTTCAATTCTAATTGGGTGCCCAGCACTTGTGGTCTTACATAAGTGGCCGAAATCATGACATATTTTCCCTTAGTGTCAGAGCTGAATACAGGTAAATAAAAGCTTCTTGACAAATGGGTTCTCATACACTGGCGCAACGCAATCTTACTAACCACCTATTTTCTCTTATGATCTGACCAGATGTCTTACCAAGTGAAGCTTAATGCTAATTTTGAGAAACAAAATTACCTACTTACACGAATCTTAGGTGGGCATTTTCTCTTCTCCATCCACCCCACAATTTTACGTTGACAACGTCGTTGATTTTTTTCCCCAGGAGTCAAGCGATAAGAAAATTAAGAATAAAAATTAAGACAAAAATATTCATAAATAATCCAAGCCTTTTCAAAACGCATGTTGTGCTACGTATTTCAAATAAATGTAGCTAAGCAACTTGGAATTGTATTGTCTTAGTTTATCACACATAACGCTTCAATTTATTTTATTATTCTTCAATTCAATTTCAGTAGAGTTAACGACGAACGTGTTACCATTTATTTAGCATTTTTTTTTTTTTTAGGCAGGCTACTTAACTTTCTAAAAGTTAAGTTATTGATAACTGAACACTAATTTGTCGCATGTTAAAATCCGTCAAACTTCCTTCGTTAAAGTTGAATAAACTTTTTTTTTCAAATGTTACATTGAAGTCTAAACAAATTTGATCACAACGTGAAAGTGATAGTGCTTAAATTACAAAATTCCCCCCTAGGGAAGCTAATGTCAAAAAAAAAAAAAAAATCGTTGCTAGAAAAATAATTAGAAAAATATAGGTGGCTATTTAAGAAAAGGGAAGGCAATATGACAAAAAGAAAGAAAAAAAAAAAGGTTCGATCAAGATTCCTAAAAAATAATTGTCCTAGATAAAAAAAAAAAAAAATAATTATAATAATCACAATAATTGCGATTTTTTTCCTTCGTGAGAAACTAGAGAATATTTTAAATTCTCATTTGAAAATGTAATTGACAGTTTTGAAATGTTAGGTGGTCTCCACTTCGTTATAAGTATTGGACCCACTGTTCTTAATAATACTGGAAAAATAATTAAATTTTACAAAATAAAGTCCAACTAATTTTTTTTTTTTTGGGGGGGGGGGCAACATTTAAATTTTATATTGTTATTGATTCGTATACAGTTTGATAAAACGAATATAAAATTTTAAAACAAGTTAAAATAAAATGAATTAAAATAAAAAGATGTTAAAAAGTTAAAAAAAAAACACTACTAAAAAGTCTAAAACGATGTATTGTACAATAAAGTTGGCAAAATTAGCGAAAAAAGGCTCAGAAAATTGATTTTTAGTCTAAGAGAGATAAGAACAATTCTTTAACGTAGAATAATGAAAATTGCTAATTTGAAAAAAAATGAAGGGAACGGAGATTTAATTATCAAACTAGAATCCGAAAAAAAAAAAAAAAAAAAAATCGGGTCTGTTCTTTTCAGAGGTTTACTTTTTTTTTTTTTTTTTTAGATTAATAAACTTTACTGAAAAAATGTATATAGGAATATAAATCGGTTATTAAGCATTACTTATTTTTTTTTTAAGAAAAATTCTTAGATGTTAAAAAAAATTTAGTCAAAGAAAAAGAAAACAAGAAAAATTCTTGTGGATAAGTGAAACAATTTTTTTTTTTTTTTTTTAAAACTTCATTACATTAATTAATTAATAAGTTATGACATTTTATCATGTTATATTCACAGGGTGATTTCCTTCATGTAAGTTTTAGTGTCGATGTTTTGGTGTACTGTATTAAACAAAAAAAAGAAATATAGGAAAATATCTTGATAGATTTGCATTTGAGGAAAGGGTAAGAAGAATCTAAGCTTAAAAATCGCCCAGAGCGTGTGCTTTTTTTGCTTTTTTTTTTTTTTGCGGGAGGTGTGAAGAGTTTGGGGGGGGTAGGTTTTTCAATACGGATTACAAGAGGGTCGTCACGAAAGCAAACACACTTTTCAACTCCATGTTCAAGTTGTTATTATTATTTTGTACGATTTAGACTTTAACACGAATGCCATCAATAAACAAAGAATTTTTGATCACAAGTAAAAAGTTGACATTTTAAAAATATATTTTGAGAGTTGTTTTTGGCTTCACAATGACAATTTTTAACGTGCTAAAAGTTCATAAATAAACATAGGATAAAAAAAGTTTTTGCAATTAAGCATTAAGAAAAGAATGTAACGTATATGAACGTTATATCTTATTTACACATATTTTCTTAAGCCTTGTAATTATTAAAACTGGAGAATCCGGTGTTTTTAAACGAGCAGGAGTAAAACGATTTTTAACACATGATGACGAGGAAAATGAGCGTGCAATATTATTACGATGAATGCAGTTTTATACAGACAACATTGTTGTCTTGAAGAGGATTAAACAAATTCAGAAGGGCTAATAATACAAACTGTCAAAACTAGAAGGACCAAAAAAGAAAAACTTACATGGATTGCAATTTCCATTCGCTGCAAGCAGCAACTATTTAGTTATTTTGTTTTTACTTTTTCTGCACTCTTCTCTTGTTTTCTATTATTTTTTTTTTATTTTTTTTTGTTATCGTAGTAAATGAATCTCGGTCAAACGAGATTACAAAAGCTTTCTCGTTGTAGCTATTTGCATGAAAATTTTCAGAAATTCTACTGATCTTTATTCAAAAATAAATTTTGTACCAGCAATATATTTTTATTTTAGAAATATTTAAAACAAAGAAAAATAAAACTCTTCTTTCTGAGCTGAAATCTCGTCGGCGCGATGTTTCAGTGACACTCATCAAGTTATCGAGATGCTTTTCGAAAAATGTGTTGCCTTGCTTTTGTCAGTGAAAAATTCATGGAGTTTTGTTAGATTAGGATTTAAACAAAAATTCAATATCTGTTCAGTTGATGTCTATTTATTCAAAACACTGAGTGAAATGGAAATCAAATATTTTTATTTTGTGATATGACGGTGATATATTTCGAAATCGAAGTCATGCTTCTGTTCGGAAAACAGGATTTATGACTTTTTTATCCCATCGGTGTTTTTACATATTATTTCAAAGTTAATTAGTTTTATTATTTATATATAACATAGTTTGTGTTTTTTTTTTTTTTTTTTTTACACGAAGAGTTACACGCATATGGGGAAAAGATTTCCAAAAGTGAAAAGAAAAGTGTAACTAAAAATTATAGACTAGTTCGGTGTTTTCCGTTAACGAGCTCAATTGCGCACTGTCCCAGTATTTTAACTAAGAAATTATAATTAATTGACTGATTTACTTAGTCAGTTGTAAAATGGTCTAGAGAGATTAACTACACCTGTTCATGAATTAGGGGTTACCCTTTGATTTTGAAATTTTGCCCCTGGGTGACCAACATTTAATTTAAGTATCGGGCACCCAATGACCGAACTTGACTATTCTGTTAGTAAAAATTTTACTCAAACTATTCATGAGATATTGAATGAAATATGTTTAATTACTAATACCTGAGGATCAGTCTCCCCATTGCATTAGTTAGTGTAGTCTAGTGTCATCATAACTGTTCCTTAATGCCTACAGCAATATTCCTGCCCACGTACACATAGGGTCCACTCACTGTAGTGTAGACTAAAGAGGAAAAAAGGCCATGTGTCGCATATAACAATGGGATGATGTTTTATTCTGATATTTTTTTCTATCACTTTTTTTTTTGCAATTGCCTTGTCACGGAACATACGTAATATTTTTTATGTCCACACGTTTGTAGAGTACCGATTCTTTAACTTTAGCCCCTCCCCAAAAAAAAAAAAAAAAAAAATGAAAGCTATACCTAGGTCCTAAGGTTAAAAATAATGCATTTTAAAAATGAAAAATCTTCCGTAAATATATTTTTGTTTTAATTCCAAGTTAATTTCCAATAAGCAAAATACTTTGCTGTATTTCAAAACCAAGTTTAAATTGATTGGAAAATGTTTTGTTTTTTAATTGTTAAATCAGCCATATTGACAAATCTGTCAACACAATTCTCTTGAGTAAAAAATCTTTCAAAAAATTTTTGAAATTTTATTTGAGAAAGATAACCGATTTAAAGCTTAACTTTAATTAAAACAAAAAATGTTACTTTTAAAAATAACGCAGAAAATCATTTTTTTTTTAACATGCAGGTGAGTATTTTTTTATCAGATGTTAAGATTTATTAATTGTTTGGCATTCATAAGTAGGGCACATAATTAAAAATTATTTAAATACAAACTGAACGCTTTTTTTAATATAATTGTTTAACTACACAGTAATCTTTAAGATTTAGGAAAATATTCCAAGTAGTAATCTAATATTGAATTTTAGGTACTTTAGCCTTATAGTCTTAAGACGCTTGTTAAGGAAATTTTAGAAAATTGCCGATAAATATACTATAGTTATCGCGCTTATTTTCTGATAATGTAGTGAATGGGCATCCGTATTTAAAAAAAAAAAAAGATACAAAAAATATTTTAAAAATACTGGGGGTTCTCTGAATTGTAAGCTTTTCAATTTATGATTAGAGTAGTAAATATAGTTTAATTTTAATTAATGATTATTACCTAATCGTTTCCAATTACAAAATTTAAACTTTATAAATTAAACTTAAAAAAAATAATAGTAAAAATTAACCATTCAGCGATTTTTTTTAAGAAAATAGTGCACATTCTTAAAAACAATTGAAAGCTTTTCTAATTAAATATTATCTCAGTTTATTGCATTTTTTTTATTTTACGGTTCAGAGCAAAGTTTCTGTAACTGGGAGCCCTGTTTTACAAAAAAAAAAAAAAAAAAAGATTTAACTTCTCCAAGAAATTGTCCTTAAGCGGTCTAAAAATTAGTTTCTCGAAATTCCCTAAAATGAAATAAGTGGTGTGTAACAGATGCAAAAAAATAATTTTTAGCAAGATTTTCTAAAAAAAAAAAAAAAAAAATTTCTGAAATTTTATTCATTTATGAATAAGTCCTGAAAGTTTAATTAGAAGCCGACAATTACCTGATTTTTTCACCACAAAAAGACGCTAAAATTTCCCATTTGTGGTCATCCAGTTGGCGCAAGACAATTTTTTTTTAACCAAAATTTCGAAGGTTCTAAAAATGTTTAACAAATATAATTTAATTAAAAAAAAAACAAAAAACATCCTTTGTTTTTTTCCTATTAATAACGAAGATTTTGATGATAAAACTTTGTTTTTATTAAGTTTGGGGCATTTTTTCTTTTTTTTTCTTTTGAGAATCTTTGGTGGCACTTAACCACCATGTAATTCTCTCCGCCTGATTTAATTTTTGCGGTCCGAATTATCGTACGAAAAAGTGACCTTTTTTTTCCGAGTGATTATCTGTGTTTTTAAATCTTTTCAGGCAGGCATATTCGTTTCCTTGCGTGGATTTTTAGCGTATTCTATTCATCGAAAAGCGTTAACGGTTTAAAAAAAGCACGAAGAAAATCTGAAAAATGTGATATCTTCTCTAGTCTAAGTGAGACAATTCAGCATTAGCCGAAGTGTTTAAAACTCTTCTTACCAAAGTGATAATTCGAGATCATGGGTGCATTTTTTTTTTTTTTTGACCCTTCGGTAAATGTGGTACTGCAAGTTATGCAGTCGTTGATTTCTATCCACAATGTTTATGCACTGTCCACGATATTGAGCACTCTTTCCCTAAATACATGTGTATTGTAGAGGAGTAGCCATATCACAGTTGCTTCTGAATTAGTCAACACAATATTATTCCTTCCACTTTGTTTCATATACATCACATTTTTGGCGCTATTACACTTTCGCACCCCCAAGACACTGTCAACCACACAATGTTTTTTGTCTTCAGTTTTTGTTTTTTTTAGCTTAAGAAAAAAATATGAATAGATTTCCCTTTTATTTGTTTCATAATTTGTGGATTTTAATTTTAATACATATCATCTTTGACATTTTTTTTACTTTTGACAGCCAACGCACATATTGAAGCTTTTTAAAACCATTGCTAATGTTTGTAAATTAAATTTAATTATTAATAATTGCAACAGCCCCACTTATTTTAAAAAATTAATTTTATGAAGTTAAACTTTAAAAAAAAAATTAAAATTAAGTTTTTCATTTTAAATTCATCTGGTTGTGTTTTACTTTGGGGGGGGCGATAATGTAATAGCGCTGCATTTTTTTTCTCTTCCATATGGTCCCATGTAAAATTGTTAACGGACTTGTGGCCACATCACGTTGAAACACCGGTTCCCGTATGATCACCACAGTTAAGCAACATCGATCCTGGTCTGTACATAAATGGGTGACCGCTCGGGAATATCAATTGCTTGGATAATGGCTGGGAATTGTTAATCGAAGAGCCAAGTTCCAATTCGGTTCGTTATTCACTAACGCTCAAATACCCTAGGGAATGGTATATGAATCCACCTCTCTCCCCACCCCAGCTATCGGTTAGTAAAAATAAGTAAAGTTTGAATCACTAAATCATTATCTCAAAAGATCTTACAATCTAAAAATAATTTCTGGATTTAAATAACCTGCAAAAGGTTGATAAGCACTAGAAAATGAATCTAATAAAAATATATCAATTTTTACCGATCCAAACTTTAAACTAAACTAAACATGATAATCATCAGCTTTCCAGTTTTAACCTGCAGTATGAAGAAAATAAACACAATGCATTATTAATTTAAAAGAAAATGTCTTTCCTTTTCGGGTCTTTTAAAACGGTCAGAATAGAGTAAAATGTAGTTTGGGAGGAAGAAAAAAAATGCTAGGTTGATTTCATACGGCGTTATCACGTTGTACTGGCTTTTAAATTCATTATGACCTGAAAATAAAATTGAAGTTTGGTTACTGGAGGTCCGTTACAAGACGACACCGACACCCATTGCACAAAGAGTCGTCAGTGAAAATAACGGAGGAAACTTACAATTTCTAAAGCGATTTAATAAATGTAGCTTAGAGGCAGTACAAGGCCGAAAGAATGGCGCACCGGGTGAGGATCAAACTCTACTCGGTCATAATTGATCTATTGAGACATGTTTGCTCATCATTACACCACTTCGAAATGTCACTGACACTGAATCAGCCAAGTGCCTCAGATATCATTTATATGATATCCTATATAAAAATGCGTCCTTATAACGGTTTATTAACCATAGCTTAGATGTGGCATAAGGCTTATTTGTTCAGTTTAACGTAATGGCTTTCAAAATTTAAAAAATGTGTTATATTTTCCTATTATTGTTGCGTGACGAATAAATATGCAGTGTTAATAAAGTTTTAAATTAATAAATAAAATTCGCGAAAACCTTACCTTCACTTATTGAAATTGTTTGCGCATTTTTTTTATATATAAAGATCATCCTTGTAGAGCAAAAATAGTTTCAACTACACAGATTAGCTTGCAAATTGAAACTGTTGCTTTAGTAGAAAATTATTTGGTTACGGTTTAATCACATTTTTTCATTACCAACTCGATTTTTTTTCATATTAGTTTATCCGTCCTGGGTACGACGATAAACTACGTCCAGCAGCAAGGTCTCTGATCAGGAGGTTTTGAGGGGCGTGGAACCGCCTCTTAATTGCTGGTGTTCCCAGGTCCACCCTGACCCGGGGTGGTAGCACCTGTTAGGGTCAAAACACTATAAAAATGTAAAAATAGGTTTTAATACCAGAAATACTTTGTAAAAAAAAAATATTTATTACCAGCAATACATTTCTGAAGAAAAAAATATTACCAGAAATAAAAATTGTTGGCATTAAATAACCCATGGAGGTTGATATGCCGTAAAACAAACTAAACATATTGGTTTACGTACGATCGTATGAATTGTACACTGCTCTTACCTTTTATAACTTGAAATCTAGTTTCTTACCGAAACTGAGTAAAATTTATTCCCATAAATGTAAAATATATAATAATAATAAAAAAAAACCCTTACTTTGTGAATGCTGGATCTAGAAAACCGCTCTCACTGCTATATTTAACCCCCACCCACGTGGGTCGTATGTGGCACAAGGCCGAGTTTATCGTGGTATAAACGGGTTCAGGACCTGTCTACCTCCTCGGAAGAAATTTTGCCCTTCGTCAGTCTCGTCCAGGTCCCTCTTTGCCGAAGCACAGAGAGAGAGAGAGAGAGTTTAACAGTAATTAACTGTTTGGAACACCGTTCCACTGTTATATTTAACAGTCCCTCCACAAGGAATGTACGAGGCACAATAATGCCTAGTTTAACGTGTTTCTCCGAGCCAAAAATATCCCCTTTGAACCCGCCTAAACGGGTTCAGGGACTGTCTACCTCCCCGGACGAAACTTTGCCCTGCGGCAAAGATTCTGAGGATTTATTGCAACAAAGGTTACAATTGCGGCACAAGGCCAAAAAAGGGGAGGGGGAAAAGGCTGGTCAACACTAACTATCTTATACCTAGCTAATCTGACTCACGACCCATTCATACATTACAATTTACTCATTCACCACAAGAACTCATCCGTCACCAATCAATCCTTCATGCACCATAATACCTGATTCTCACCAGGGGACCTATAAAACGCTCCCCTAAATCATAAAAATTTGATGATACATAAATGATATACTTAAAAATCTAATAATGATAGGATGCAAGGGGAGGAAATGAACCCAATAACAAATAAAAATAACACAAAATACAAACTAAACATAACACATGTTAGTAGGGACCGTCCAACCCTCAAAACAGAGGCCGCTGTATTCTGCCCAGGGGACAGAATCAAGAGACGCTCTCGCTAAGGGAGTGGGAAAGGAGAAAATATTATGCCGGAATGGGAAAATGTAAAAGCTGACCCAGTCGAGATGAAAAAGTGGGGCCAAAACAAACTGGGGAGGTTGGGAATCTCGACTTGGACCATAACCAAAGAGCAGCCGGGATACAGGCCAGGAACAACACTTGCTCACCTTAACTAGGTACACTGAAGCTTGTCTAACCTAACCAAGGGGAGGGTTCCACAGGAAGCCACCCCGATGTGCTGTAGGTTGACTTAGAAAAGAAAATCAAGGCTAGCCCCGGTCACACGAACCAAGCTCGCCTCTTTTACCCACCTTTCGCTGAAGACTGTCGAATGCAATCGCTTTCTATCAGATCTAATCTTCATCTTGAGCTGATGCTTAAAGAATTGGATCAGATGCTGATAAGAAAGACGGTTGCCCCGCAAGACTTCCTCCATTCGCGTCGTCCAAATCACCATTCGAGCCGTGGCCATCAGCATCAGAAACACCATTCGTTTCTCCCCGGAATACGGGGGCGACACATTGTCACACGCGTATGCGCGATCAATGGACACAAGCTGTTCGGGAGCGAGACGAGCCGTCAGCTCGCCGACATGGTCCCATAAGGGGCGGACCCGGGGGCAATGGTAGAAGGCGTGCGAAGCCGTTTCCTCTAAGCCAAGACCACACCGTTCACAGTCTGGCAAATCCGCCAAACCCCATATGAAAGCCTTGCCTGCGGCAAAGATTCTGTCCGAGTTCCTCTCTGCCCAGGCAAAGAGTTCAACAGAAATGACTGTTCCACTGTTTAGATGTGGTGGGGAAGGATACGATTTAAATGACTTCACCCATGCCTGTAGAAGTGCCGTATTTAATTTTCTTTTTTGTCAATTATTGTTTTACTCTGCTTTGGCCTTTCATCACTCGACTTCAACACTTTGGAATAGTCCATTATAGTTTAGTTCATAACAAAGACACCTCCACTTTGTGTTTCCAGTATCAAGGAGAAAATTTTACCTCTAAAAATGTTAAAGACGTCACGAGTGCAAGGGAGATAACTCTAGTACACCAAAAAGTTACAGATCAATTTGATTACAATATACTTTAAAATGTGTATGAAAACAGATTTTTTAACGATATGTTTTTTTTTTTTTCTTCTTTTCCTTTTTATTAAGAAAATAATTTTATTTCTGACAAAAATATTCCGGTACATAGATGGAAAAAAAGAAAGTAAAAAGCAATTGTACTGATTTGTAAATATTTTTAAATTGTTATATAAATTAATTTATTTGCATTGTGAACTAATCACAAGGGAAGACACAAATGTTTTGTAGAACATTTTAATTAAGAAACAAGTGTAATTATTCCATTAAGTTAGACATTTAGGAGGCAGCAAAATCTTCGAAGGTATTTTGGACAGTAACTGAATCGTATCTTATTTGTTCAAAAAATCGTTAAAAACATTTCCTTATAAGAAGTCCAAATGTTTGAAAAGGTGATAATCAATTGGCAAGAGGACAGGTGAGTACGGTGGATGAGGCAAAATTTCATAACCCAATTCATTCAATTTCTGTAACATTAATCCTGCAACGTGTGGCCGAGCATGATCGTGCAAAAAGTTTGGACCTTTTCTCTCTTTGACTAGTACTCATTACATATTCGAACATTTCCGATGGATTTGATCGTTTTCTTGGCAATGCTTCTCATCTGTTTCACCAAACAGTCACCATAACTTTATTTTGGTAGAATTTCGGCTTTGGGAAGTCTTTAGGAGTTTCCTTTCGATTCAACGATTGTCCAGAACGTTGTCAGTTCCCATGTAGGATCTATTTTGTATCACGTGTGCAATGGAGAAATAGGTCTTTTTTTTTTTTTTTTTTTTTTGTAAACGAGGAGCCGAACATACTTCATAATGACGAGTATTTTGGTTCGTCATTCAAGTCGTGTGGTACCCATCTCTCCAACTTCTTAGACTTAACAATTTTGTTCAAATGTTTAGAAACTGATCCGATACCAGTACCCAGCTCTTTTGCAAGCTCTTAAGTAGTAGTTCAAGGATTGGCATCCACTGATGTTTTCAATCTCTCATCTTCAATAGAAGGCTGCAATTCACAACCTTTCTTATCTTAGGCTGGCTTCACTATGACAAAATTTATGAAACCAACGTTGCATTGTGCATTTGTTAAAAGATCCTTTCTTCAAACTTTATTAATGTTTAGAGCAATCTGAGCTGCACTACGACCAGGATTAAATTTATAAAGTAAATTCGACGAAATTCTTTTCTTGTCATCTTTGTTAAGAGGTCTGAAAAATATGTATGCAATAAGTGAAAAATGGATCATTTAAACAAGAAGTATATAAAATATACTTTAAAGAATACATCCCTTTACCCGTTTGCATGTAATTGACAAGTTTGGTGATTTTCAGTTTACAAGTCAATTTGTGTATTATCCTATTGGTTTACTTTGACTAAAAATATAATTAAGTGGCAGAATTTAGTTAATTGTAATGATCTATGGAAATAGCTTCTTAACCCCTAATTCATGTCGAAAAATGCCTGGCTATTCTTGGCCGCTGACCATATTCATTGAAGTATACACCCCTGGTCAAAATCTTAATATCAGATACAAAAGGATTTAAATAAAAAATACTGTTACTTTAATCAAAATATATTTGCGAAACATTTACATTTAATTAGAAAATGTAGTTTATCAACAAACAAGTGAATATTTTAAGCTTTTAATTGATTAATTTAAATAATACATCTTTATAAAAGGTAAGTAATCAATATCGTCTTTACTTGATTCACATATTTTTATAATCTTGTAAATAAATATCCGAGGAAATCAAAAGTACAGGGTCAGTACGTACTACCCCCGATCGGCTAGGACTAGGAGCCTGATTGGGGTCCTCGGGCAATGCTTTGTGTTCATCGCTATCTTATCAACATTTGCTTATTTTTTTTTTTTACCGATATTTATACACATTAAAATTAAACTAACCACAACTGATTATTACGGATACATTTTCGACTGGTAATTTGATCAGGTTCGTGGTTGAGCCGGGGTCCGTCGCCCCGGGATGGAGAGAGAACAAATATTCTTCTCTTGTTGATAGATTTTTTTTTTTTACTCTTGTGGCAGTGGAGACTTCTGGGCTTATTGGCTCTCTTTCGATGGCGATCCTTCGGAGCATTGGCGCGATGGCGTCTCGATTAAGAGACGAGCCTCGCGAAACGGAGTGGCTCTTGCAGCGCGTCTCACTGGCAATGGTGTGAAGTAATGCTTTCTCCATCATTGCGGCTGGCAAAGGATAGCAAAAAAAAAAAAAAAAAAAAAATTGTTTATAGTTACTTTGTTCAAAATTTTTTCTATAAATTACCTCACTCCAAAAACGGATTGAATATTTTCGTGGATTTTAACGTAATTCAGGCGTCTTTTTTCCGTCCAAATCTGTGAATTTTTTTTGCTCATGTTAAGTTTCGAAAAACCACTAATTCATTATTTTTTATCCATAATGTTGAATGCGTTAAAGAAAAATCTCAAGTTGGTGTTAAAAATTGCCGTAGAACATTGTTGATTTTTTTATAACATGCCTAATTTGTATTGTATTTATTTTCAGTTTTTTCTAACTGAATTGTATACCTATATTACATATGATCCATTACTGTACATAATTAGATTACAATAATTTTTTTTTTATCTTATGAAACCTTATGAAAACTGACATGTAGTAGAGTCGGGGGGGGGTATCATATATTCGGTGGGGACACGAAACCCTTGCACCGGTCATGCAAAAGTAATAGTGGTGTCTTTTTGACACACTGTTTTTTATGGTCAGGAAAGTTAAAAATTGTCTACACTATAGTATTAGTGGCCGGTGAGGCCTACTTGCAAATCAGTACTAACTGCAGGGAGAAATTCTCATTTTAAGTTATAGTAGGTTATTTATGGGGTTCGATTTGGGCCTTGTTAGGATTAACCCACTAAGGGATGTATGAATGAGAAATGAGTAAAAACACGATAAGAACAATCAAGTCTGGAGTATAACAATAATACTTTATATAAACATTAATAAGTAGTTTCGGATTGTACAAAAACAGTAGTAATGTTCATATATGGCACAAGGTTGGTATTTCAGTAAGTAAGATTAAATAATTTTTTAATATAATTCAATGAATACAAGAGTTTGTAAAAGTGCCTAAGTGTTTTTGAGAGATGCTAAGTGTCATTTGGTAATATGTTCAGTAAATAAGAAAAAATGAGGCAGAATGTATGAGAGAAGTAAGGGGCGGGTGAAAAATAACGAGAAAGGTTTGAGGAATGGTAGCGGTTGTTGAAGCCGGGATGCCTTTCTTGTATCCGCTCACAGTTGTAAGTGTTCGTTT
Source organism: Acanthosepion pharaonis (assembly GCA_903632075.3). Classification (NCBI taxonomy): domain Eukaryota; kingdom Metazoa; phylum Mollusca; class Cephalopoda; order Sepiida; family Sepiidae; genus Acanthosepion; species Acanthosepion pharaonis. The sequence continues at coordinate 5,291,698 of CAHIKZ030004979.1, read as the reverse complement.
CTCTCTGTGTCTCCTGTTGGAATCTCTTCTCTATTTACCAACCTCCTCGCAAGATAAGATATGGCACAAGGTCAATTTTTAACGTGGGGCGTTCCGAAACCGTAGACCCCGTATACACGGAGTCGGGTTTGTCTACCTCCCCAAACGAGACTCTACCGAAGAGTCTCGTCTGAATTCATCTCCGCCCGAAGGCAGAGAGTTCGACAAGAAGAAAACCTACTTCACTTTTAGATAGGAGACTACTTATATTGTTAGCGAAGTTGAAAGAGGCTCCGATTATTATTTGATTATTTCAGATGTGCTCATTTCTTATTTATCACCATATATTTGGATTGTATTTAATCAACTTTATCCGGAAGTTATGCGTGGAGCCTATTGTGTAAAGCCCGAAATATGTCATTATGCATTAAGCTATGAAAGTGGTAACTTCCTGTTTCTACTCTTAGTGTCTACTCAAGTGTATAGGTATTACCTAAGGATAGGAGGGGCCATATGCGTAAGCAATTGTTATACATGAACTGTGATACATACATGCACACAAATGAACAAACACACAGATATGTGTGTGCATGAGTGTATGTGAATGTTGTCTACCGGCCTGCACATTCGAGAGACTTAACAACAACAACAACAAAAAATAATTTTCTCCTCCAGGGTTTGAACTTGTGTCCTATTTGGAGGGGTAACCACCGTCTGGTCCTGCGAGCCTCAGAGATCTTCAGATCCCAGCAAGGCTAATTTACCCTTTTAAAAATGCACATCTCCTTCAGATCCCGTCGAAAGACCACAACTCGAAAGTCCATATCTGCTGACTTTTTAGTTTCATATGCGAAACATAAAGTAATTTCTAAGGAAGTAATGAATTTTATTTCAATCCGACATTATTTCTCATTACTCTAAGCGTTGTTTTAATGGAAACACACACACACACACACACACACACACACACACATATATATATATATATGACAAAAGTGGATACGGAGGTCAACACCAAGTGACGACAGTCTGTTTCATGCTCGAAAGCAATCTTCAGGCCATGTATATTATGTTTTGACTCGACCATTTATATATGCTGGTCAGTAGTGTATTATTGGTAGTAAGGTCTGTTGTATTATCTTTACGATTATCGAGTGTGCAGTAAAGGTTATGTTTCAAATTATGGAGGCTACTGAATAGAAATAATTGTGGATCCGAATGCGGCTATCATTACACCACTTCGAAATGTCACTGACACTGAATCATCCAAGGGCCTCAGATATCATTTATATGACATCCTATATAAAGTAATGCATACTTATAACGGTTTATTAACTATAGCTTAGATGTGGCATAAGGCTGAAAGCGTGGAGCGCCCAATGAGGATCAAAGTTCCCCAGACATCAAACCCCATAAGTTTGTATGCTCTTAGATAGGTTTTTGGTTTCCAAAATTTGAAAAAATGTCCAAGTGTTATATTTTACTATTATTATTGCGTGACAATCAGTACAATTACCTTTTACTTTTTTTCTCCATGTTTGAAAAGCAATCTTCAGGCCATGTATATTGTGTTTTGGCTCGACCATTTATATATGCTGGTCAATTGTACACTATGGGTAATAAGGTTTGTTGTTTGTTTCAAATTATGGAGGCTACTGAGTAAAAATAATTGTGGATCCGAATGCGGCTATTTGAAGCTATTTTGTAATGTTGTTTGTTAATATTTCACATATTACTTATTATTGATTACTTAATTATTTGTTGTTCATTATTATTATTACAGTTATATGTTCATCCGTAGTTTGTTTATTATTTACTTTATTTCTATATTATTTATATTTTTATCGGGGATTGGTTATCTTATTTGTTTAGTTTAATGGAATGACTTCATCTAAAATATGTTCCATTATCTGTATTGTATATAGTGCATATATTTGTTTTTTTTTCATGGTGGTATCTTAAAAGGTATTCGTTTTTTGGTTTTCGATATTTAAGTAACGTAAAAAATTGTTTTTGTGTTTGCATTCTGAAATCAGGAATTTGTGTTCGTCCAGAAAGGTGATTATAGTTATTTTCTTCCCAAACAACGTTTACAGATTTTCTATTTATTGTTGTACAATGATGCTGTTTTCCTTATTTTCCACTATTTTTGGTGCAATTTCTTACCGAGATATATTTATTAAACATTGTGCTGTGTATGTATTTACTATTTGTAAAGGTTGTTTTGTCTGCGCAATTTCTTTGTTTACATGGTCCTTCCGTTACTTGTAAGTATATTTTTCTTCGTTATTTGCTGATTTTATAGTGGCTTGGTATATTATATTGTTTTGCAAGCAATTGCCCTTTAAGATGCAGTCGTTATTTTCTCTATAGTTACAGGTGAATTTGGTTCAGGCACGAAGCTTGTTGGTTAATTTCCTGTTGTGCTTTTGTTATTATTTGTGTCATGCTTTCGGTGAAACTCATTCTTACTGTGTTTCAGTTTAATATCTTGTGAAGAGTGTTTGATGGAGGAAGTATTTGTTTATGAGTTTGTTGTGTCCACTAAATTATCTAATAAAATATGCAATATATTTGTTTTTGCTGTACAGTAGGTTGGACCATAGGAGTTTTCCTTTCCTGTTGGATTTTTGCACTGTATAGTGTGCATTGCCGAAAATCCATTATCTTTTAGGGCTGTTTCATTTTTTTTAATTTTTTTATTTTCTTCGTTGAATATGGCTTCGCTGGAAGAATTGTCAGATAACCCGCGGTTGTTTGTGGGATCTACTTGATTATTGTTGGTGGGTGGGTGGAAAATGTGTGTATGTAAGTTTTCTGCGGTTGAGTGTGACATCTAAGAAATTTACTGATTTTATAATTGTTTTTATGTCAACTTTTCATGTTGAAAATGTATACGTATAAGCCCACTGGTTTCTGCACCATTAAACCTACCCATTGTAAGGGTTATTTATATTTACATACACACTATCTCTGATATTGAGTACTCTAATCCATAAATACAACATACCTTAAAACTTTATATTATGTGAACGCCATCCATTGCATTATTGGTGAAATAATCAATTATATTAGACAGTATGCCATTACCCAAGTTAATAACTATACTTACAACTTACAATACTGTCAATTCAGATGCCATTAGAATATTTAAAAGAATATATTCGTACATATGTTAAAGTCTTAACAATTTACGAAGTTGAAGATCCGAGCAATTATTCTTTTATTCCCAAGAGAGAATATGGGGATTTTTCCATAATAAAAATGATTATAATATCTCTTTAGGTATACAATAAAAATGAACTCTAATTCAGTTTGAAATTGAAAAAAGATAGACGTTACAGGAGAATAATAATAATAGGCAGTAGGTGGCTAGACGTCAGAAGGGGATGGCCATCACGCGTGACGGGAGTCGGCTGTCGGAGGACATCAGATATGAAGCAGGCAAAGCTGGCTGCAGAAAAGTTTTAGGCTTCCACGCGTGAAATCGCCAGCAGCGCAAAAAAAAAGTTTCGGTATTCTTAAAAGCTACCCCGGTGAAAGACATTTCACAACAGCGTAAAACGTTCCGGAGAATCTCGCGGGAAAAAGAAAGGCAAAGGGATCATTTAATGATCCCACTTGGACCACGGGGACCAAAACAGAATGAAAACTGAACTTCAACGGTTTTCCTATCACTGTCTCAAAGTTTTTTTCTTACATGATTTGAAAAAAAAAATTGTATTACGAATCTTTTTAGAGCCAATTATTTTCATAATTTTGTAATTTTATCCTTAATAAGACGCATAGAAAGAATTTTTTGTGCAAGCCTTTTTTTGTAAAATTTGTACTTTGTTATATTGTTTTGTGTCTGTATATGTTTGCACCTTTCAAATTTCACGCGGTCGTTCTGTAGCAGAATGAAAATAAATAAAATAATAATAAAAAAATAAAAATTTCATTTTACCATAATAATGCAAAAGTAAAAATAAATCATAAAGGTTTCCAGTCAAGGATGAATTTTATGACCCCACTTTTGGAAAGGACATGATCGGTCTCTTTCATCACCCAACCATTGTGTTCGGACATGTTTGGTAATCGTGCCCACGAAGAGGAGATTCGGCCACACTCACTAAACGTCAGGCTAACTTGAGGTTGACCATTCTATACATTCGCATCTTTGTACCTACATGCATCAATAAACATTAGCGATTCATTTTCTATTCAAGTCTTCGTTTTGTTATTGCTGTCCACCGACATTCAAAATCTATTAGCGGTACGAAGTCAAATACAACTCTTCACAGCATAAAAGCCGCCCTACTGGGCAGCATTTAAGCTAGCTCCCATCAGAGGACTCTTGGTTTGGCCATCATCACAATAGCTAGGGAGGAGTAGATGCGATAGGCATCAATAAACTATAGAAGAACTCAAAAATTGACCGTTGCATTTAAGTATTGAATTAATGTTTAAGCTTACCTTTTAATATTAATATTTTGTAATTTTATCCTTAATAAGACGCATAGAAAGAATTTTTTGTGCAAGCCTTTTTTGTAAAAAAATAACGAAAGTATAATAAGAATGGCTGCTGTATTCTCCCGATTCTTCTGGTGCCACTTAATTTAAAGAAGATTTGATGTACGTAGATCCTTATTTTCCGTAGAAAAAATTATTTTTATTTCATGGGTGACAGAACAGGGACAATTTATAAGATAAAATTAATACAGTGTAAAGATGGGAAAATAGAAATTAGAATTAGTTATTCATTCAACATTTGAAGAGTTAGAGAAACATAATAGCTAATTAAGTAAAACCTATATTATAGAACCTATACGAATAAGTGAGAAATTGGAGCTCAATTCTCCTACGAATTCTGAGATTAAAAAGTCCCAGCTCTACTTTACAGTAGGTATTTACTAGAAAACGGAGTCAGGTTGTGACACAAGGTCGGTTTAATGTGGGGAACTCGAGCGCGTACACTTGGGCTAAGGACAAAAAATTCCCGTGTCCTCGCAATTGCCGGTTGCGAAGGCCTCGGTGCGTGCACCGACCCCCCTCTCTGGTGCAATGAAAGGGTGCAGCCTTGGTCATCTGCGCTCCAGGGCTGGGCGTTTCACAGTGTGATTTTCCCCGATTGCGCCTCTGTCCTCTGACAGAGCCGCAACTGAATCACACTCTTCCCGAAGGCAGAGACGCAACTAAGAGATGATGAATAAACGTGTGAACACTACTTTATATAGTAATTTGAGATTTATTCTGAACAATACAAAATTGTGGCACAAGGACTATGGAGAAATAGGGAGAGACTGGTTTCATTAGCTATCCTAGTCATAGTTAATCCGACTCACAACCAAATTATTCAATATTATTTGCACATGCAACACAAGAACACATCCATCACCTGCATCCTGTATATACCACAGTACCGCATTTCACAGGGGACCTACAAAACACCCCATGATATAAAAATTTGAAAGGCTATAAAATTCGTTTTTTACAAAAATATATAAAAATTTCATGATTTCATAAAATGATGGGGGGTGGGGCGATGAACCCAGAAAACAAACTAAAAATGCAGCACAAAGACAAAACTAAAACAAAACAATATTAGTAGGACCCGTCCACCCTTTAAAATAATAAGAATGGCTGCTGTATTCTCCCGATAGACAGAATCAAGAAGCACACTCACTAATTGAGTGGTGAAGTGAAAAATAAACGACGGAATGGGAAAATCAAAGGTTGACCCAATCAAGATAAAAAAAAATGGGGGACAAAAACGAACTGGGGAGATTGAAAATCTCAACATGGGCCATAATAAAAGATAGTATCGGGAAACAGGCCGGGAATAAAATTTATTCACATTGACGAGGAAAACATAATAGTGTCTGACTTAACCAGGGGAGTGTTCACAGGAAACCGCCCCGTTGCATCAAGGGGACTTAAAAGAGAAAATCAAGGCTAGCCCCGTCCACACGAACAAGGCTCGCCTCAGTTACCCACCTTTCGTTGAAATCTGTCGAAATCAAACGCTTTATATCAGATCAGATTTTTACCCTAAGTTGATTCTTAAAGAAAACAACCAGATCCTGATGCGAATAATGTTCGTCTCGCAAGATTCCCTCCTTTCGCGACGTCCACACCACAATTCTTGCCACGGCTAGCAACGTAAAAAACACCATCCGTTTTACCTCGGACAATGGGGGCGACACATTGTCACACGAGTACGCGAAATCAATTGACATGAGCCGGTTGGAAGAGATACGGGCTGTCAGCTCGCCGACATAATCCCAGAAGGGTCGCACCTGAGGACAATGGTAGAAGCCGTTTCCTCTAAGCCAAGGTCACACCGATGACAGACTGGCAAATCTACCTCGACCCATCTGAAGATTAAGTCATTGAGCGGTAGTACGTTCCGAATCAATCGCCAGCTAAGCGAAAACTCAGAGTTGCTGAGATAATCCGCCGCTGGAGCCCAAGCTCAAAAAGAGCTCAACTCTGATGCCGACAATCGAGCCAGTCACACAGAGGATTCTTCGCGACCCCCACCACTAATTCACGATACAATAGTCTCCGAGGTCGAGAAAGGTCACTGGACCGAGGAAGGACCTTCAAAGCCGACCGACACTCGCTGAGGAAACTCGACAACCTTCCACGACTGCGACAGCGCTTAACCCAGTAATTGGGAGGAGGACTTTCTTCAATGCCAAGTGAACTTCGCCCTCTGTGATCTCACTCTCGCAGCTAGCCCTTCAGTCGGCGAAAGCCGGGGAAAGTCAGACAAACTTCTAGGCAATATCGCTCTTCAGGTTTAACTAATTTGCATATTTTTAAAAAGTTTATTTCATTAATTAACTGACCTTAATTACTGTTCTTTTATTCGAGGATTGTTTTGATTTTCATATCAAAAATAGTTCTGTTGAGAAATATCGTCTTATATAGTGCAGAAAAGTGTTTGAAATTTGCATTTTACTTGGCCTTCAACAAGTTGGCATCTATTTGTAAAACTTTCCTTAACTATAACAAATCAATTTATGAATGAAATGTTCAATTTGAACTTTTTGTTCCAAAGATTTCAAGTAGTGAATATATCTTTTAGTAACCCGTCTTTTACTTTCAAACATTTCTTGAAACCTGATTGGTTATTAAATGCACAGTAAACTTCTAGAAGCTTTCATCGCAAATCAGTCAATTTTTGTGCAAAAGTAGGCTCAACCTACTTGAAAAACTCTTTCTTTAATTTACCCTAACTTGAATGTCTCATACAATTCTATTGGTTAAAAAATAGAAAAAATACGATCTCGCCCACGAATTCCTTGTGTCTACTGAATTTCCCGTTAAATTTAATTATTCTAATTTAGTTTAATTATCGAAAAAGTTATAAATACGAACAGCAATCAAGTTTCTACACACTGAGATGTATAGATACTCAGAGAAACGCCGAGAGAGAATTTAATTTTATGCTAATCAGAGACTGCCTTTTGAAAGATTTGGAAAAATACTCTACACCACAATGCACTAACGTTTTCAATAACTCATTGTGACAAAACTTTTTCCACTAGAATATCTTTTTCAGAAATTTTTGTCTAATTTAATTTTTATTAATCTTGACTTTTCTAGTTAAAGGTAGACAACTTTCACTTATTTAAAAACTGTAAATTTAAAATTTACACTGCAACAGTATTTTAAATTTCTAATAACAATTTTATTCTCAAACTTTCATACACTGAACTTTTAACCAACAATGTTCAGAACTTTCTCCATTTAACATTCCAACCCAGCAATGAGAATCTTTTCTCCTAAATATTCTCTGATCAATTTTACGCACACGTCATTACAACACAAAACGTAAAATTCTGTACATAAAAATTTTATTTGCTGTTCCGAGCCTATTCTTTTGTCATAATTGCATATCGTTATATATTGCATTTAAAAAAAAAAGTTTGTGGATGTTACATGTTTCATTTGCAGCGAAACACTAAAATATTCACGCAGCCTTCCCAGATCCACTAAGAGATAGCAAGCGGGCGAATCCTGATATATATATATATATATATATATATATATATATATATATATATATATATATATATATATATATATATATGTGTGTGTGTGTGTGTGCGTGTGTGTTTATATAATTCCAAAGAAGTAATGTATTTTTATTTATTAACCCGGCAGATTGTAGCACTTTTTAAACGTTATTTTTAGTTGATTCCTAATATTTGAGTAGACGCCCCGAGAATATATTTTTAGTTTCATCTGAATATATTTTTAGTTTCATCTGAATATTTCAGAAAAAAGATGTTCCACTCCGACTCTGGGCCGGATTCGAAATTACGTCCGCCTTTGCAGGAGAAACCGTCGTTAAGAAGTAGATGAGAATCTAATTTAATTATAAAGGCTCCACAGGGTTGCGCGCAATTTCTGCCGCATGATTTAGCAATTCGGGTGTGCTTTACAAAATTTTTTTTTTTTTAAAGATTGATCTTAACTTTGTTTTTGATCCTTCTTTTTCTTCGTGATAAAATCTCCTCCCTTGATTAGCGGTAATAAAGAAAGCATAACAGCAAAACTAACTAAATAGTTGTGTAGAAACAGAATTATTTCCTGAATTATTTCAAAATTGATTATTTGGTAAACTAAAAAAAAAGAAGTCATATCTTTTTCTACAGAAGAAAAATATATTTCTTATAAGTATTTTTATTTTTATGCACTTTGAATGAAGATGGCCTTCAATTCTTCCCTAAACTAACTTTTTGAGTTTTTAGTGGGATTGATTCAATTTATTTGACACTTCATTTAGAGTTTAAATTTAAAATAAATGATACCCTTACTTTGTGTCTATTTTAAGGTTTTCACCATAACGTCCATCATTTTAAATTACGGAAGCTGGAAAAGAACAAGAAAGTTAAAGTTGCATTTTCTTGTTTTTGTGACTAAAATCTAATAAATAAACTATTATGCAAAACATCACCCTTTCACCATATTATTATTATTTTCATAAAGAAAATAAAATTTTAATACTTCTTTTGTATTTTAAAAATTATACACACATTTTCTGCATAAAGACGGACACAAAAGGTCCAGTTTTTTTTTTACATTATGCAGATGGAACATTCCCTGTTAATATCACGGACACAAAGTCAGGTCTCAGTTTAGAATTATAAGCTGAAGAATATTATAAACAAAATCACCCCCAGTGTCAGCTCGCTCGCGCCTTCTTTAATTTTTTTTCTCAAAAATGAAAAGTTCCAAACGGTACTATTGTTATATTGGAATATAAAATTACGTAAAAATGCGTTTTCATTCATTACTATTGCTTCAAAACCATGTTTTTGCCATTTTTCAGTGGCGTTTCTTATTAAAATAAAAGTAGATGTGGGTAAATAACGGATAAAATTCACAAATATTATTCATTTGTTTGGATATATTAAAAAAAAATATTAAAAAGTAAAAACAATTTCGTTATATTGCCATTGGCATTAACAATATTAATAATGACAAAAATGAAGTAGACATTATTGATTGACTGAGCTACCATAATTTTTTTAAGTGCATCGTCGATTACTTACGATATATTGTTGCAAATGAACTCAGATACGAAAACTGACGATTAAGTGCAAATTATTTCTTAATTAAAATTGAAAACTTATGCTATCAAAATAATATTCTGTAATTATTTTGCAATGAAGAATAACGTTTATTTGAAAAATTGCAATAAATAAATTAAAAATATATATTAAATCCCACAATGCTTTGCAAAAAAAAAAAAACAATAACAAAAATCGAAAAAAAAAATCAAAAAACAAAATGCGGAAAGCGTATAAATGTTAGAGCGGGAAACGGCATGTCCCAAACTGTAACGTGAGTCTGTACAAACAAGCAGTTTTGCCACACAAAGGACCTAGCGATTATAACTGGATTTTCTTAAATATGGGTAACGAAGTTAGTCTTGTCAATGAAGGTACACCTATCGAAAACGACCTGAATATCACATGGAAGCAAGTGAGTTCATTTATTTTTATTACTTTAAAAAATAATATCACTTTGACCACCATTAATTGACACTTGCTTGACAGCTAGTAAAAGTAGTAAACCTATACAGAAAATAAGTTTAAGTAAGCATTTTTTTTAAGGATCTTGTGTATTCTGATATCATATAAAATTTAACGAACTTATCGAAATGTATGCTAATTTATTTCGCTTACAATATAGCCTATGAAGCCGGTAAACTTTTTTTTTTTTTTTACGCGCGACTATTATAGCGAGCGTTTTAAAAAAAAAAAAAAAAAAAAAAACTTCCATACATAACATAAGTTTACTGCACTTGAAAGCAAGTATACGAATTAGATAATAAATTAAACCTGTATCTAACTAATTTTATTTTATTTTTTTTATTCCTCCTGCAATTTGTTTTTATTTAAATTCAGTTGAAAAGTTAGCAAACTTCCTGCACTGCAAAGGTCGTTAAGTGTCAGTCGGTTACCAAACTTTGGTTTTTGGTACTGTAACATGAAATTTCATAAATATAAATTTACCGTATTTTTTAATGAATACTTCACCTACACTCGGATACTAATCTTTTTTCCAAGTAGTTCTCCCCACGTCTTCGCTATTCGGAGGGTGAGGAAACTAGAAGTGCTGTGTTGCTTGTAAATTGGCAATCTAGACACTCTCGGTAAAAAGTCTCGTATATACGAGACTTTAAACCACCTGAAGAGTTCTAGAAACAACGCGCACTTGTTAACTAATATTGCAGCTGCGAACTTTAAACTCCGTTCACTGTAGTAGGCAAAAAGAATAAACTTCACTGTGCATTTATTTAATTTAAATAAAACTTCTTAGCTTAAAAATATCACCGTTTTCGTGTAGGCACTCTTAAGTACAAAAAAAAAAAAATGCTCCTTAAAAAAAAAAATCTAATTAAAAAATTAATTTTAACGCTCTGAACAATTTTTTAATGCCAAAGATTGGATTACATTCCTTCATCTCCTCTATAGCTCCTGTGAGCCCACAAGGACTTGAAGAGTCCTACAGTGTTTGAGATGCAATATCAATTTAGAGATTGAAATGAAAACTCACTTCTACGTGAAGTAAAAGTGTAAAGAAACTAAATGGCAATTAGGGGCTTATGACCAATATGCTTAAAGGAAGCCCGTAAAACGTCTTGTTTTGATTTCTGAAAACAAATCGCTCTTGCATTCATTACTTTAGTTTCGTCGCTTTTTTTATACGGTTTCCAATTCTTTCGATTTTTTTTCCATTTCTAAAAAAAAAAACTATCCTTTCTAAGAACTCTGACTACGAAGCTTAATAAGTGTAAGGGAGGTTATTCAGTCTATTATACAAAAAATTAGTGGTGTAACACTAACAGTTATTTCGTAACTTTCACCAATAATTGATAGGAACCCGTATTTCTTTAGTACGGTTTCATTTCACTTGAATTTATCATTTACTTTAGAATAACTGGGGGTCCTGTTTGACAATTAGTCAGTACTAATAAGGTCAGAAGCTTTGAGCAACGCAAAACTAATTCTTCACTTTCATAAAGTGAAGGAGGGGAACATGTTAAAAAAAAAAAAAAAAAAATCGTAAGACTTTTTCAAAAATAAGTCAAATTTAGATTCTAACAATTATTTTGCAAGAATATCCAAATCAATGTTTCTCATAAAAATCTGCTCAAATTTCCTAATGACAAACAAGATTGCATAAAGTACACTTTTCAATTTAGTGGTCAGTTTGGACACCTTGCAAGTTTTTTTCTCTCCTCTCTCGCCAAAAATATTAAGATCTGACAAAGGCTGAATTTGTCTGTAAATTATGGTAATGAATTATTCTGCAAATTTATTATCTGACAAAAAACTGATTCATATGTGCATAATTCAAGGAAAGTAGAAATTTGATCACAAAGCCTGATGCTGAATAAACCATTTTTTCTCCTCTTCAGGTAAAACCTTGCTGTTCCTTTCCTGCTCGGGAAGGTCAATCCTATTGTACTATTGGCAATAAACTATACATCTATGGTGGGGTCATTCAGTGCAAAGATGAAGTTGAGACGATTAATGAAATTATTTGCTTTGACTGTGGTAAGTTGCTTCTGTTTAATTTTATGAAAGATGCTTGAAAACTAGATAACTGCCCCAAAGTTTAATTTTAAAAATAAAACCTTTCCCAAGCTAATAGATTAAATATAGATTGACTAATATGTTGTGAGACTTGTTGGGGGTAATTTCAAATTTGCTTGTTGAGGAAATGTTAAATTCTCAATGTATGGATGTCCCAATTTACAAAGTTGGTATTGATGTTAAATGTATGAAGGCTCCCTTACATCTTTTTATTTGTGCATAAATCCTGAAACTTCCCCTTCCCCAACAGATGTTTTCCCCAAATACTTTTAAACTTCCTGTATTAACCAAAATTTAAACTTAAAAGGATTCAAAATATTTATCAAGACCTTTTTGTCTTTCCTCCTTAACTATGAAAAGCAAGTTTGACTTTGGTTTGTAGGTTAATTCATATTCTGAACAGTTTCCTTTTCCTGAAGTGTTTGCATATATGGAACTGGCAGCTTACTGAGGTTCTATAATAAACCTTCATCTTCAGATGAAGAAATTTATTTCAGCCAGTTATATATTTGTGATATCTGTAGAGAATGTTTGCCTAAAGTGGTTGTGGTGGTGGTGTAGGCAGAATTTCTGTAAAGACCAGAATAAATAGTAAACTGGAAGGACAGATTTTTCATTTATTCCATCTTAGAATTTTTTGTTTTCAGTATAGGCTTTTATTTTATAATACTTTGAGAAAGTGTTACTATATAAATGTTATTAAAACTAGAAAAATGAAATTTTACTAGCTGGAATATCCACTAAAATCCACTAAATTGCTCCAGCTTGATAGGGTGTTTTGTGTGTGTGTGTTTGTTTGTTTTTTTTTTTTTTTTCTTTATCCCTGAATTTCCCAGTTTCTGGGACAATCATTGCCAAGAATTTTACAATCCTAAATAAGAATTAAGTGAAAGTGGCAAAACCCACAGAAAAGTAGCACCACAAAGTTTAGACAGAAAGCTACATTATTTGGTCATTTTAATGAAATTAATATTTTTGAAATTCTAATTTGTGTCACATTAACTTTTCCCTGCCTCCGCCACCTTGTGATAGGAAAAATATGGTAAAATCAAGATGATCCCCCCCCCCAAAAAAAACTTACTTTTAATCTAGCTAACTTTGTAAAACTTGGATCCTAAATAGTGTAAACTGTAAGGAGACAGTAGGTAAGGGGGGATGTACATTACTGACTTTATCCTTTGATGCCTGTTGGACAGACAAGTTAAAGTCAGACATCATAACAAATTTAAATAGTAGTTGAAAAATCTATAAAAGTCTCTCAAAATAGTGCTTTTCATGGAAAATAAGACCTTCTAGTGAACCAATGTTGCAGTATCGGAAAACTATGGCTAAACTTCCCAGCCAAGCTAGTTACCAAGTAACTAAAATGAGCATCTAGAATTTGCCTTTTCTGCTAATTTTCTTCAATTGATTGAATCACTTCTTTCATTCTCAAAGACCTCCCCCACAATTCCACTAGATACATCATGGGTATTTTTTCAACAATCTTTCAGTGCAGTGTGTAGTAATCACTTGTTTCATAATCTTATAAAGTATCCAGTTATCCTTGCCTATCGTAATTTAAGAAACTGAACATTGTCACATTTAGATACCAAAATCATGCATTGACACAGTTAAATGGATCTTTATGCTTTGTGACTAAAATAAATTGGTATGTAATGTAGGAAAAAATATGACCTGGTTATTTTAAGTGGTAGGAGTTCTCTGCTGGATGTTGACTTTTAAAACTAGTTTTAACTTGATTGCTATAAACTTCAACTTAACTGATTAACATTGGAGCATCTTTGATTATTTTCTTTTAAATTACAAAAATGATTTTGATATGTACAATCATCCAGTAACTATAACTACAAAGTTCACCTAATAATTACACATCTTCTAAATTTAAATTATACATGCCTAATAGCATTTTAATGACTTTATGCAATTTAAGTTTACAATGAACAAACTCCAGTAGATACTGTCATAACTTTAAATTCTTGTATAATATAAATAACTTTGAAAAGTATAGTTTTTATTGTATGCAAATTACTTGAAATTTAAATTGGATGTTGATTCTTATATAGACAATGAAAAGTGGACACAATGTGAAGCTAAAGGAAAACCTCCCGTCCCTTCATCTGGCTCGACTATGTCTTCTGTGGGAAACAAGCTGTATGTATTTGGTGGTTTGAACCAGGAAACTGGTTGGTCAAATAATCTTCATGTTTATGACACAGGTGGGTACCAATGTTTTAATTTAGAATGGATTTTCATGTTAAGGTGTTTGCTAAAATGTCACTTCAAAATCTGTTAGAAATTTTTCTAAATTTCTTCACTGTCAAATTCTTATACTACCAAATTATTCCATCCCATTACTATAGTGACTGAGGAGTGTTTGGATCAGCAAATAAATTTTGTAATTTTTCTTACATTTAACAATTAGTTTATTGCAATATGAAATTAGTCATATTTAAAAACTTGGTTTGATTTTCTTACCTTGACTATAATCAGTTCTATCATTTTTAAGCCTGTAAATTTGTCTTACAGAAACAAGTACATGGTCAACTCTTGAAGGAGTTGGTAATGCCCCCAGTCCAAGAGATAAACTGGCTTCTGTAGCTGTTGGCAAATGTATCTATTACTTTGGAGGATTTGGACCAAAAGTGGTAAAAGAAGGTGTAAGTAAAAACAATACTTCAATTAAGTTTTGTAGAAATGAAGAAAGTAAAAATCCTGTATATTCTCTTCTAGAATGTACTTGATAAGTCTTAGGGTGGTGCTTGATAGTGGAGGACTTTTCTCTTCCCTTCTCCAGTGGTCAGTCTTATAATTTGGATAAGATGGCAAAAACTTGAAATTCGGAATTTTTTTGTCTTCATCTAAAAGATTGACAATTGTTTCAGGCCAGATTTGCCTAGCAAAATAAAGATCTAATTTTACTCTATCACTTGTGTATAGAGTAAACAACTTACTCTAGCTTGCACTTAAGCACTCCACCACTTTAGGTGCTATAAAATTTTAAAATGTCACTTTTTTCCATGCCATCATAAATATTAGCTATACAAACTGTCAGAAATTCCATTACAATTTTTCCTTCACTTTTTTGTATTACAAATTTTATCTTGACATAAGCAGACTTCCTTCCTATTAATTTTGTTAGGCTTGTCATGGTTTAATGGATTACCTGTTGTGGAGTGAAGCTTAGTGAGGCCAGCCTGACTATTACTATCGAGTAGCAATATGATCCACACTGGGTGCCCTCAAGCAAAATCTATCTTGAATAATCCAAAAAGTTGGCAATTAAACCAAAACTAGTTTGACTCAAGGGAGACAACTAGTTAGAAAATCGGATTAAAATTTGACTTAGTTTTAGTATAATTTGAACTCGCACAAGTTTGCAAATTAAACGGATGTAATAATATTCATATACTTTTGTAGTACTGTTTTGATTTGGTTCATACTGTAGTCATGGTATAGATAATCCTAAACTAAGAGCTCTCAATATAAAACCTCTTGATCTTAGTCATTTGTTAATGGCTAATATTATCTGATGGATCTTCAAAATCAAGAATTTATTAACCTCTAAACATAACCATAAATTGCATATTCAAATATCAGTTATATCTAGTGAATATAGAGGTCTTTGTACATTTTTTTTTGTCCCAAAGTCTGCAATGTGAAATTAAAATAGTGTACATACTGGAACTTAAAAATTATATTTATATTTTTTATTTACTTTATTAGAGGGGAAATAATCTTGGCTGATAACTTAAGTGGGAAAGGACTTCTGAAAGTCAAGTGGATGGGGGGGATTCATTGATTTGACTAAATTAACTTTTCTTCTGCAGGAAGAGGAAGTAGAAGAGGAACCTGGTTCTGAAGAGGAAGAAATATCTTCAGATGAGGAAGACCTTGAACTTCAACAAAAGGGTGTTGAATTTAAATGGTTTGATGACTTCTATATATTTGATACAGGTTTGTCAGCACCAGTTATAATTCTAATATGTATAAAAATGTTTCAAAAAGTAATGATAGAGAGATATATATATATATGGTTAGACAGAACACATCTAGCACAAAAGTGCATATGAAGTGGTATTGTTGGATTATGCTAACATTTCCTGAAATAATAGCAAATTTGTTCTCCAACAGTTATTGCACTTCCTCTATCTTGGAAATAAATGGATGCCATTACTTTTGGAGTGCCCCTTTATAAAATGCCTGTTAGTAAGGTCTTAAATCTTTTGATCAAGTTTAATTATTTAAAAGCAAAGCAAGAGGAAATTAAGCTATGCTGGAGTAAGAACAGGAAGTGCAGTAATGGATAGCATCTCAGAGGAATCAGAGCCAAGTTTAAATCCGTCTAATCCATTACATTTATTTACCTGCTAATACTCTTGGGAAAGGTATGAATCTTTACTACCAGCTATGGGTAAATGGCAGAACACTGTTCTATAGCCTTGGATGGCAACTGGTCTACTGCAGAAATGGCAACCTACTGCAGGGGAAAAGTCTGCTTTGTCAATCGTGTATCAAAAGATGTATGATCAACTGTGTATCATACATGGCACATGACTGACTGTAGTAAGGTCTGCAAAACATGATCTAATCTTTCCTTGGGATTTGGTGAATGGTACCAAATATGCCCAGAAAGTAGAATGGTTAATGTAACAACCATGATATCACTACTTTGAATCTGCAACCATACTTTCTCCAATTTATCAGTGTCTTCAGCTTTCCTAATGTTGTCAAATACATTGATCATTACACAATTCTAGAATATAATCTGGACAACTTCTTTGAGTAGTGATTAGATTAGAATATTATGTGATCACTACTGAAAGACAAAGGATAGGAAGTTATGATTGCCCCAAAAGACAGCAGATTAGCATATTATCTGTGCTGTCTTTTTGGACAATCATAAATTCCTATCCTTTGTAGCTCTTGGCCAAATTTTTTTTTCTTCTCCATCTATCCCCCTTACTCAATTTTGCCATCCATTTCAATAAACTGGTTATTTGCTGTTTTCTCTGTCCCTCTTATCATCAATGTGCCATTAGTGTAAAATTATCAAAAGTCCTACTTTCTACAGTCTCTGTATCTTCCAAGACTGTCATAATTAGTGAAGTATTTATGGTGGTAAATAAGTTGTTTCAGACAGTTAATTAACATTTAATTTATTTCTAAAATTTACTTCTGAAAGTATTTGAATATTTGTAATTTCAATTTTGACTGATTTATTTTTCTCTCCTCCTCCCACTCTCAGAAACTAATACTTGGTCACAACCTATGCATATGAATCTAACCATCCCAAGTGCCCGTGCTGCCATGACCATGTGTGCCTATGAGAGGGATATCTTCATTTTTGGAGGACGTGATTGTGAAAAGAGACGGAATGACGTACATGTATACAATATAGGTAAGTCGGAAGATCTGTAATAAGCATTTCACTTTATTCATATTAGTTTTTTGTAAAGAGCTGTCATGGCAGTTATAATTTAGGTATCAATTTCCTTGTAATATTGAATTCCTTCAGCTTTTTAGATTTTTTTTTTTTTTTTTTGTCCCTTAAATTCTGGATAATGAAGTAAGATATATTGGTCTGGTTATCTTGCTAGACTAACCAAAATGTCTGATTCCTAAAATTCAGACTTAAAATCTTATTTGTCAGATACCCGAAAATGGCGCAAATTAGATGGACTGCTTGGACGTTTGCCTGGTTGCCGCTCTTACCACTCTGCCACTATTGTTGGCAACAGGATGGTTGTAATGGGAGGGCGTAATGATTCTGAGGGCCATTTTGGAGACATCCATGTTCTTGACATTGGTGAGTACCTAATTCCATTTTGCAGAAAGTTTCAATTTGTCAATTTCCATCTCCCTGTTTCAGGGTGATGAGCCTGTCACAAGTTTTGCATGATTGAATTCAGTTTGGCTATCTGCCAGAACTTTACTTGATCTATCTCCCCCCACCCCCAACCCACTTGGTTGCTATCTTAATTGGTCTCTCTTTCTCCCTCCTGAAGATTAAGGCTGCAACAAAAATATCATGCAAGAAACCTTTTGCTTTACTTTGAAATTATACAATTCTTTTCAGGTACTGGTCAGTGGCTTCAACCTAGTGTGAATGGTGAAATCCCTTGTGCACGTGGTCAACATTCAGTTGGTGTTTGTGGTGACTATTTAGTGCTTCATGGTGGTTCTGCTCAGTTTGATGCAACATCCATGCAGTGCAAAGAATACTTAGTGGACACATACATTGCCAAAACTGGTTAGTAAAATCTTGTGTATCTTTCAACCAAGCAAATGTTTAATCTTGTTTTAATTGTAATTTTCTTTTTTATATAAAATTGACTATACTTGTTCAGAGGTTTACATGGGTGTGAGGAATGCCAGAAAAACTAGTGTGAATCCAAATAATGAAAGTTTAATATACTGAATTGTACAACCAGAGTGAATCTTTGGCCACATGCTTGTTTGATATTTTGACATTTCCATAGATTGGATATTTTTTTTTTTTTTTTTTTTTTTAAATCGGTAGTGTGTGTGGGGATTTTCCTGCTTAAAAGAATAGTGTTTAAAGTAATATTCTGTAGACTTGTGTATAGGAACCTGTCTTGATTACTCCTTCAGATGTGACAAATATAACTTTTTTGTACTTTAATATTGTCAACTTTTGAGTACTCGATATCCAGATAGTGACTCAAAACTTGTCTTCAAGCTTATAGAAGTATTAATATTTCCCGAAAAATGGGGAAACTACTGTCAATTTGTATACACGAGTTTTCTCCCTTGAGAAACCATGGGTGAACACTTAATGCCAATTCTATCGCATACAAGTATTACCAATCGGACTGGAAATTACTTTATTCTAAGTTTGGTTTTTGTTTTCAGTAACAAATCTTGCTACAATGTGACACTTAACAAATCTATTAGAACTTTTTAAATAATGGTATTATGTCCTTTATTTACTAGGGACAAATATCTATATTGTCTAGTAAAAGGAAGTTCTAACTTCCTGTAATGTGACTCTAAATTAACTTGGTTTGTGTAACCATTTACATATCCCTTAATTCTAAATTTTAATTATTTAGCTAACCTGTTCTCATATGTGCATGTTTGGTAACTACTTACATGAGAATAGGACCCTTTGCAGTTGTAATGGTTTGATACAGTTGTTCATTATTCCATAGTGAAGTCTTCTAGTACAATTGGGGAAATGCTGACTAAAATTCTAATTGTCTGACTCCTTGTCTAAACTTTTTTTCTTTTTCAGAATCTGTGGTTAAAGGACGTTCCATAACACCAGAATCTAAAGAAAAAGATCCTGCCTAATAGATGAATTGACTCTAAATACTGAAAGTGGCAACTTTTTTTTTTTTTTTTTTTTTTTTTTTTTAAAACTGTCAGAACCTGTTGCATAACATCATACAAGTAGCAACTTTTGTTGCCTTCTGCTCCTCTTCTGTTCAAGGAGCTTGAAATTTTGGTTACTTGACTTACTTAACCGGGGCCAGTTGAATAAAAATAGTTGACTATGCAGACATAATACCGTTTCAAATCATGTTGAGTTGAATAAACTTTCAGAACACTGAACGATTTTGTTGGCCACCCAAAATCTGATTTGGGTGGGAAATTGTAAAAATGTATTTGTGTTGCTAATTTACACTGCCAAAATGATTTTTTTTTTTTTTTTTTTTTTTTTTTTTTTTTCCAAGTCTTGAATAAAAAATCTCCAGGAACTAAACCATGTAACTTCACAAAATAAAGTATTCATTATTGTAATAAATATTTTAAAACTTATTCACTTTTGTCTTTTCTATGCACCTGTTTAAAAAAAAAAAAAAAAAAAAAAAAAAATTTTCACAAGGCCATTTTTATAAATGGTAGTAGATTCAAAATTATTTTATTGTAACTAATTAGGCTTTTGTAAGCTTAGGGAACAATGTCACTGTCATGAAAGGTTTTGGCAGTGACATAAAGGAATATTTAGTGTTACTAATTTTACTTAAATTGACATGAGGCCACTGATACTTCAACTCCAATAATTAAAATTTCTGGGATGTATTGAAAAATGGCTTGAATACTTAATGCTAATGATATTGAAGGAAAGTTGAACCAAACTTTGGGTGATCAGTGTTACTTAGTGTAACACAGCATGTGGAAAGTCATGATCCATGAAAGGTTAAAAAAAAAAAAAAACTTTTCTTTTGCAAAATATTTCTAAAGGAAATTATTAAACAGTTCCTGTCAATTTCTTCACATGCCATTCCCACAAGCAGCAAATAGAAAAACATACATTGCTTACAATACCTTTTATTGGTAATGAAAATTGGTTGGTCACTGAAAATAACTAAAATTATTCTGAACAAGGGAACATCTGGTTTATGTAGAAAGGTTGTTGTCCACCCAGAAAGAAATTTGCCGAGTCATTTATACTCTGAATAGTAGTGGGTGAGACCATAAAACAAAGTTCATAATGTAGTGAAACCATTTTAACTTGGTCTTACCCAGTTCAATAAATTGTTTACATTTGAATTGCACACTTATGTTGAATAAAATTTCTCATAGAAGGGACATGGTCTGCATAATTGGAAAAAAGGTCTTAATTTCAACTTATCACCCATATAAAATTTTTTTTTTTTTTTTTTTTTTTTAGAAATTTGGAATTTCATGTATTTGTGTGTTTTTTTTTTTTTTTT
Organism: Acanthosepion pharaonis; assembly: GCA_903632075.3. NCBI lineage: Eukaryota > Metazoa > Mollusca > Cephalopoda > Sepiida > Sepiidae > Acanthosepion > Acanthosepion pharaonis. The sequence continues at coordinate 5,270,934 of CAHIKZ030004979.1, read as the reverse complement.
TTTTTCATCAAAAGCAAGGTGATAATGTCATTAAGATGCACCATGGCGTTTACTGGGAGTGGAAGACAATGAGACTACTTGAGACAATAAAAGGAGAGGTTTTAGGAAGATGGCATTGCATTTAAATTTTTACGGATTGTAGGTAGCAAAGGAAACAAAACATGGTAGGAAAAAAATGATTAAAGTAGAACAGACAGTTGCATTTAGCTAGGACAACAGTAAAATGGTGTCAATCTGCTAGCATGCATAAATTCATTACAGTCAAGGCACCAAAGAAGAAATCTCATGAGAATAATTGGTATGAAAATATTTATAGAAAAGACAGAGGGAAGCCATGTCATGTTGGTGAGAAAGTGACTGAAGTTCAGATGCCAGGTCATAAACGTCCTTTTGTACAACTTTTCTTTTTTTTAACAAAGTTCACCCACTACTTGTGTCATTAATAAGATGGCCATTGTATGTTCTAAAATCTCCTTTACTGAAAGGATGAAAGATTGAATATTTATCATGCAAGTTGTATATTTTGGATGCTTTTAATCAAATTTAAATGATGATAATTAGTCCAAGGAAGAACTTAATCGTAATTTACGCTGTTATATTCATTTTGTCTTCATGCCTTTGATGGAAGGTATGAGTATTTCTTCCTGCACCTAGAGGATAGACGGCTCTCAAAACTTGCATACCAACCAGTTTAAATTCAGAATTTATCTTAACCTCTGAATTTAAAAACATGGAGACAGCAACAGGGGAAGCTAGTCCACTACCTTCCTAAAGTTGTTTCGTTTTTTTGTTCAGTGGCATATCAATGAGTCATTCAATGCCAAAATCTAATTTTCTTGGGAACATTAGTAATTTCTTTTTCAAAAATATATTATGGTAATTTTTTTTTTTTAATATGAAAATGTATTGCTGGAATTTTTACTATAAAAATGTATTTCTATATTTTCATAGTGTTTTTAACTATTTGCCCATAGCTGGGACCCTAACAGGTGCTACCACTCCGGGTCAGGGTGGACCTGTGAACAATAGCAGTTAAGAGGTGTTTCCACACTCCTCAAAATCTCTATTGTCCTGATCAGAGGCCTTGCTGCTGGATGTAGTTTATTGTCATACCCAGGACGAATTTTTCTAAAGAAGTCATGGCTATTTTGAAAATCAAGGAGAGCCATGATTGCTTATACCCTGAAGAGTCATGATATTTAAATTTATTTATTTTTTATTTATGTTTTATTTATTTACTTAAAAAATTATCCTCAGCCATTCATCATGGACTGAACATGTGAATAATGAGGAAGTTTTAAGGAAAACTGAAACAAAAATTATATTTAATCAGAAAGAAGTCTTGGCATATTTGACACTTGCAGGCTATATGGAAGGGCAGAGGAAAGCAGCCGGTAACCCACTCGTTATAATTTCCTCATTCACCATAAAAACTCATCTGTCACCATTCAATCCTCCATACACCATAATGCAACATCCTCTCAAAGGTGGGTTGCTATAAAAACGCATCCCAATGGGATGATAAATATTATTTACATTATATATATACAACTTGGGTGAATGATCATGGAAGAGGAGTGGTAAACCCCAAAACAAATTAAATATCAAAACAAAGCAGAAATAAACATAACTGATGTTAGTAGGACCCGTCCAACCCATTGAAAAAGAAGCCGCTGTATTCTTGCCCTTGGACAAAAGCAAGAGGCTATCTTGCTAAGGGAGAGGAGATGAACGGCTTCTTGCCATATCACTCCAGAAAGATCTTGAAAAGTGATGAAAAGCACTTTCTGGAGTGATATGGCAAAAAGCCGTTCATCATGAATCTCGAGTTACTTCCCCTAATCAGAATTATTTCCCTTGTGTCAAGATGGTGAAGGGGGAGTAACTCTTAATTTCTTGAATATTCTGTCGATAGTTAATTTCGGAAATATTTTTAGAAGTTATTTTTTCAGTTATTTCTGAAAAATGCACAGCTACTTTTCTTTCTCCTTTCCTTTTTTCATCACTCCCAAATTGTATTTTGTGCAGTTCAAAGCTTAGTAAACAAAAATCACTCAGTGAATTTTGATTTTTTTTTCTTTTACAAACATTTTGTTGTAAACTGAAGGAAAATCCTTAAAATAACTTCCATAATACTTAAAAAAAATACATTTATTTTCATGTCGTTTTATCTACCGTCCTTCTTTTATATAGTAATGAAAAACATTATTCAACCTAATGGGTTCTTTTAAATAATTCTTCGGGTTTTGAATACACTAATTATTAGAAAAGAAAAGAAAAATGCACGCACTTATTCTATCGTCATTCAAAACCTTTTGAGAATCACTACTTAATGCTATTAGTGACTAATGGCATTAGTGATTCTCGAAAGGTTTCGAATGACGATACGATAAGTGCGTGTATTTTTCTTTTCTTTTTGCTAGTGTTTACCTAATACAATGCCCGAAAGTCACTCGAGGTAGAGGATTACTGAAGTAAGGAGGGCTAAGGAGCTTGTTGTGGGAGTAGAAAGAGTTAACAGGCGCAGTTTATGAAGACATGTGGGAAAAATAACAACTCCTGACTCAAATAGGTTAAGATTGTAATCGTCGGGAAAGCATCTTCTTTGCAGTCGATTCCAAAAAGAAGTGATTCGTGAGGAGAAGCTGTTTGAGTGGAACTTACTTCTTACAAATAGATTATGAAGGGAATGAGGGTGGTACTGTACGCGGCGTGGCTAGTCTTAGCTGTGTGTGTTACAGTTGGTGGAAATAAGGAATGTAGCTCGTCTGAACCTTTTCCATGGAAATAGCAATAGGATAGCTAGAGGCTTGCAGCGTTTCGTCTGTGGGAAAAGGGTTGTAGGGTGTAAATAATTCATCACCCACAAGGCCGTGTAGACGCTTTTGGCGTCTATAAAGACTGGAATTTGAAGACCGGGCAGCTCCACTCCAGATATGGCATTGGCATATTTTTTGTTTGATCTGGCTCTTGTAAAGGCAGAACGTATCAGGATGAGTCAGGTACTTACTGGAGCGGTACAGGGAACTGCGCATATGCTTTTGAACTCTATCAAAACTGGGAAGTGATGACTGGGCAGCCCCAGTACACATGACTGCAGTACACCATTTTCGGTCTGATCTGACTCATGCATATCAAGAGAAGCCAGCTACTTAGCGAAGCGTTTTTCAGCATCATTATCTATCTATCTATCTATCTATCTATCTATCTATCTATCTATCTATCTATCTATCTATCTATCTATCTATCTTCATACATGCTTCATTTAATAATATAGACAAGTGTTGTCCATTTATTTTATGTAAATTCTTTTCATAACGTCTGATAAGCTTAATAAGATTATCATTGAACGAAGGAAGAAAATCACAATATTGATACATATTTTTTAATCCAATCTAAGCTTTCGGCTTACATAAGCCATTATCAAAGATGACAATTACAGTACAATATTAAGCAATACACGGACAAGAATGTGATGATAGTCTGTTTCTGTTTACATGGATGATTTCCAAGTAACGATAAACACGTGCATATAAGACGCTGGAAGCGAAAATCACACCGCTGCTCATGACGCCACACATGACCACGCGAGAGTGAATTCAAGAAGAATTAAGTATGGGAAGCGGTTGGTATAAACCAATGGCTTCTGTTACCAATTATAGACATTTAAGAATATTTGTGGAGATTTCCTAGTTTATTTTGTTCAGGTTAGGTTTTAACTGTTTCATGCATATAGCTTCAAGAATTTTTAGTTTGTGTTTATTGTTTATATATATATTAGAATGAATTTAAATATAACATTTGTCACTTGGCTTATTGATGTTACCTTCAGTATTCCGACTTCGAAGTTTCGTAGACAGACCCTCCAGAAATCACTCCGTCCACTCGTCAGAGGATATATGCAGATAACTTTATGTTTTTCGTTTGCACTTTTCATTGGTGCAAGTTTGATTTTTCTTTCATTGTGTGTGTATGCGTGTACGCGGGTGTCTGCGTGTATATTTGTGTCCATGTAGAATGTCGTAGTTATTTCTCCTTTTCGTCGTATGTTTTTCACTTTACACTCACTCCTTATTGTTTTTTTTTTCTTACTTAAAAATCGTCCATGTGGTTAGATAAAGGTTAAAATTGGGCGAAGCAAACGTACAGCAAGTAAGGAGCAATATTTTTCATATGTATTTTGAAATGTTTTTACTGGACTTAACGCTCGTTTTTTTACGGGAAAGTTACCTTTATAGCGGATGTGATTGAAATGGGTGGTCAATTTACAATGTAAATGCTTCGTTTAGCAGATAGTCACATCGTAATTTTAACTTTGGTTGTCGTAAAAAAGGGACAGAAAACATTGTAAGTCGATCACTCACATTTAGGGATAAATTATTCGTTTCCTCTACAAAAATAAGTTGGCCTATCATCATTAAAATTTTCGACTATCTCGGCGTGACGCAACTGGCGTTAGCCCTAGCGCTACAAGATGATGTGACGCATACTGGGGATCTCTTCCATAAAACGCACTTCTGAAAAAAGAGTAGTAATAAAAAATACTACAGCTACAGTTCAAAAATATATTTAGTTTGTGCGCGCAGTTGAAACTTTGAGAAACACCGAAATACATTGTGTGCGCGCCTCCGCCAAGTGTTCATTTAGACAATTTTTATTAAAGGTAACATCTGTCATCGGGAGTTCTAAATTCCATCTAGGGCCACCTTTGGCAGAAAGGTTAAAGACAAGAACACAGACTAAGCGCGACTAACCCCCCAAAGACCCCAAACTGATGACGATTTACAACAGATCTCAACGGTTGAACCAGCGGATGAAGAGGGCTACGTACGACAGACATGCTACAGAAGGCGTCACTCGAAAATATAACAGAGTTAGCGGCACTCTGTTGCAGTTTCATAACTTCTGAGACATTCTGCATATCTCATTTCCTATGTGCAGCAGAGAAGATAAATTAACTGTGTTGGTCACTTCTTAGTAAGCTGAGGTTCACCATAAACAAATTTCCTACATCGGCACTTACGTCTATCATATACTCACCGGTCACTTTGGCAGCTATACTCTTCTAGCACCTGATTGGCTCCCTTCCTTTTGCTTTTAAAATCGCCTAACGTTTTCTTGTCATGAAGTTAGCGATGTCCTGGAAGCACTCTTTTGAAATTTGCGCCCATAGTGTTATCAAGGTACGCAGCAATTCTTGCTTTATTGGCCGTCTATCCAAGATTCGAATCTTCTTTTCAATCATATCCAAAAGGTACTCAAAAATGAGTAACCGTGAAGGCCACTTTAATCCAGAAAACTCATTGCTGACTTCCATGTATCAATCTCTACTTTTATTTATTTTATTTGTGACACGTTGCGTTTTCCTACTGAATGTGGCCGCCAGAGAATGGATGCATCAGTTATAAATTGAGGAACTTGGTCAGTCACAATACCAAAATAAGTTGCGACATTTAATCGATCTTTTATTACTACCACGGGTACCAATGTACGCCTAGAAAATATTCTCCATGTCATTAACATGCCTTTCTGACACTAAAGACCGTGCCATGTTCAAAGTCACTTATATTAGGTTTTTTGTGAGGTATTTTAGAGCAGACCACTAGCAAAACTTCCTGATTTAACATACGCTCAAGGCTTCTATTATGGAAGTGTATTTTTAAAAGTTACGTAGTTTTTTTGATTCCACGCTAAGGCTGTGATTGAAAGTAATGGACATTGTATTGAATAAATTATTTTTTTGATATTAGCTATTTTTTAATTAATATTCTATGAATTTTATTAATATATTTCTGTATTAACAAGCTTATTTATATATAATAAGCGAATTTCAAAGGTAGCTGCAATTTTAAAGTTTTCTTTCTCACCCTGTAGAAATAATATATGTAATGATTTTCTATAAGATTACTAGCGACGCATTTAAATTATACATGTTTCCAACTCTATTTGAAAGTAGAGCCTTTCTGTGAAACTTTTCGGAAGCTGAAATGACTTATAATTAATAAACAATAGCGATTAAGTCTATATGAAAGTTCTTACTATAGGTTAGCTTATTTCTTTTTTAATCATCTCACTCAAAACAAAGCAATAAATAATTCTTCCTGTTCAATAACTCACGTGAACTTTGTTTTGTCCCCAATAGTAGTTTATTTCGACCCTATTTGTGACAGGTTTGAAGGATGGCAACTGGTCTACTGCAGAAAGAAATGGCAACCTACTGCGGGAAAAAATCTGCCTCGTCAGTCGTGTACCGAAAGATACATGATAGCCTAAGCGTGTATCACTCATGGCACATAACTGACTGATGGTCGAAAGAAAGCTGGATAAAGTATTTAGTCTAAAGTCTTTAGGATTAGAAAACGAAGATGCCTTGTGTGATTTTGATAAAGAGCAATAGAACAATTCAAAAACTCTATTAATTTAAAGAAATGATACTATATAGAGCTTCTTTGGTATAAGGATAAATTAAAATTAGTTCCTTCCAATTATGCCGTGGCTTTGAAGGTTTTAGATAGGGTTGTTAAAAGTTTAGAAAAGAAAGACTTCACGATTATTTCATCGTTTTTCATGAGAAGGTAAAAGAGGGAATCATGGGACGTATATCTGTTTCCCCTAAAGATTATGGGAAATATATTTGGATACCTCATAGGCCTGTAATTAAAAGTGATGAATAGACCACCACTAAAAATAGACCAGTATTTAATTGTTCACTTAAAACTGGCGGCGCACCATCGTTAAACGAAGCCGTTTACCCTGGTGTCAGTTTGATGATAAACATGTTACATTTGTCATTTCGAAGTAAGAAATATACTTTCTTGGCCAATATTAAAAAGGCCTTCCTTAGGATCAAGTTAAAAGATGAAAATGGTAGAAATAAGATTTGTTTTTTTCTTGAGAGAAGGTAAAAATTTACTGGCTATAGATATAGAACTTTGATCTTTGGGTTTATAGCAAGTCCCTTTATATTGAATTTTGTTATTCAACACCATGTTAACAAATACCCTAATGATTTATGCAGTTAAGTTAAGAGATAATTTTTATGTTGATAATTTAATTCCCTGAAGAATTCTTATAATTATATAAAGAATCCGTGAAAAGAATGGCAGATGGAAGTTTTGAATTACGTTCGTGTAACTCAAATTACAAGGAATTAATGAAGTACCTAGAAGACGATAAAAAAAATTGTAGAAGATATTAGTGATTTACAAATAAATTTAGGGTATAAGTATAATACTGTCAAAGATACTTTAGAAATTTCAAATGAGAGATTTAGATTCCTCTGCCAAAACCAAAAGAAATTACTGGTGCAAAATTCTAGCGTGTTTGACGCATTGTCTTTTTGCTTGCCACTGAAAATTAAGGAGAATGCTTCTAAGTGACTTATGGAAATTAAAATTATCTTGGGATGAAATTATACCAATAGAATACCATAAGACTTGGAATTATTTATCTAAGGAACTTGTACATTTATTTGAAATTTTCCAGTTGTCAGTTCAATTCATGCGGAATTGTATTTATTTTGTGATGCCTCCAAAAAGGCATATGGTTTTGTCTCCGATATGAGACAGGATTCTATGGCCTCCTTAAATTTTGCTAAGGCTAAGATAGCGCCCATAAAAGAAAAGTCTTTGTCTTAACTTAAGTTATCATCAGTGTACTTAGCCGTGAAATGCATTAAGAACATTTTGAAACCTTTATCAAATATTTGTATCAAAGATGTAATTATTGCTGCTGATGCTCAGATCGTGTTGCCTTGGTTATTGTCCGATAACATAAAAACCAAAAACCAGTTTATCAAGAATAGATTAAAGTACATTATTGTAGCCCTAGAAGAGTTAGATTCTAATCTCGGGTTATCAGTAAAAATAAAATATGTGCCTTCCCCGGAAAACCCTGCAGATTTAATTACTCAGGGATTGTCTCTGGAAAAGCTTAGACAAAGCTTTAAATTTTGGACTTCTGGTCCTTCTTGGTTAAATAAGAGTCCAGTACCTTGGCCTGAAAGTGGTCTGCATTGTTGAGGGATTACAATAAGGACGTTATTCGAAACTAAGTATATCACAACGTTAGCTATGCTAGTCCTTTAGAACCAATTATATTTGTGGAGAAACATTCGTGTTCAAATTCACTAATAAGTAAAAACATTCTGACGCAGATCCTAAGCAAGATGTATCGGCTCAAATTGATACCAAACCAATCATTTGGTAAATAAATTCAATATCTACAAAATCCTCAAAATGATCAAATCCCTAAATTAGTAACAAATTTAAACCTGTTTTAGATTAAAATGGTATAATTCGTTCTAGTGGAAGAATAACTAAGACTAAATTCTATCAGTTTGACATTATTTACCCAGTATTGTTGTCACCAAAGCAAGATTTAACAAAACTAATCATAATGTATACGCATGATATATGCAAGCACCTAGGAATTT
>CAHIKZ030004979.1:5235000-5255000 GCA_903632075.3 Acanthosepion pharaonis | reverse complement strand
TGAGAATTGGATACAAATATTAAAAAATGATGGGTGTACGAATAATTTTGTCGTTGACTATATATATATATATATATATATATATATATATATGGTGGACTCTCCCGTCGTATTCGACGTATGAGTGTCAAGCGGCTCAGTTCCTAGTGTGACACTATTTAGGGTTGTGTGGAAAAAAAAGAAAAAAAAAGGCGAGAATTAAATTAGGTGATAAGAAGCTATCACGAAAGGACACTGAACGATGTCATTTTTTCTAACAAGGAAAAGTGGTTAAAGATTTTATTTTCATTAGCGAAGAAAGTAAGATCTCGGTAAGATGCCGGGTTTAATTTGATTTATGACGACACACCGAATAAAATACAGCCGTCTACCCATGGCGATAATGAAAATTTCAAATTGGTCGAGTGGCCTACGGGACAGAGTGCTAAGAGATAATATTAATTAGGTCATGCACTGACCACGAAAAATGTCCGCTGGACCACCCGCAGAGTACAAGGAAGGAAATATTAAACCTTTAACTATCTGCGGAAATATCATTTTGAAAAGCACCTGTTTTATGTCAAGAGCTGGCCATGATAGCAAAATTATTTTATCAGAACGAATAATTGGCATCAGGGTGCAAAGTCGCCAGATGACCACCCACATGATGCTGGCGAAAATCTCGTTGACGAACTCCAGATGGGATTCGGTTAAGGTAAGAGTCTAAGTATTTGTTGTCGGAAAGAAGAAAAGAAAGAAAAGAAAGAAAAAAAAAAGAAGATAATTTTTTTTTCTTTGAGCAATAATTAGCAAACACCTACGCCGCTGAGCGTTCATTGGCTGAAGGTGGCGGAGCAAAGGCAAAGGTGAACCATGAAGAAGGAGGAGGCCTGTTGACGCCTCCTGAAGGGATCGGTGCGAGATGCCACTGTGAGAGAGAGGGGAAACCTGTTGACGCCTCTGAAGGGATTGGGTGAGATAGCCATATGAGAAAGAAGAAATTGGGAGGACCATTCCCTTAAAGTAGAAAAGTAAAAGATTTCCAAAAATGGAAAGTGATGGGTTTTCTTGACCAAAAACAAAGAAAATTCTTAATGCGGATTTAGAATTATCAAGAAACCTCAAACCCCGACAAGCCCACCCCGGTTTTGGTCGGCGTCCATATAAGCAGAGTCGCAACGAGTTGAATTGAGTTGATTTGGAGTCACAGACAGGTAAGCAGTTGCAGTTTGTAGTTGAGCTGAGAGCTCTGAAGACCCGCCTCACAGAAAGCTGACTTAAGACCCACGCATTCTCGACCTCAACTTCTAACCAAGAACAATTTATTTTTGAAGAACGACTTAGATTCACACCACCAAAACAAGTTTTACGAATATCGCCTGAAGATACACCAAAACCAGTTTCTTAAAAGAACAATTTAAGATGTTAAGACTCGCCTAACAAACACAAAGTGTCACGAATCCATATAAGCAGGTTGGGAAGAAGACTCAGTCCTGTATTCAGCAACCAGATATAAAATATTGTTATCCTTTTTTTTAACACATTTGAACTTTTTGAGTTATTACTTTATTTTCTTTTACATATACTTGTGCGGTATTACCTTTGTTCGGACTCGACTTGCATTACGGCCCGGCGACTGATTGATTTCGTCTACCTAAGATCAAATCACAACGTGGGTAGGTTAGACAAGAACTCAAAACAATTACTTCGGTAACCAGACGTTGGAGGCGAGCTGGGAACGACAAGGCTGATACTGAATCTAACCAGATTCCCATCCGAATCAGCAAAAGGTTAGAACGTCACATTTGATGCCGCGACCAATACCAAGTCACATTGGTCGTCACAGGATAGGACGGCGACGGCGCGGAGACAGACGGGGTGACGTCACAATTGGCGCCGCGACCAGGACAAGACGGCGGGCGCGGCTAGGCAGACGTCACATTTGGCGCAGCGACCCCGGGGTGAGGACGTCACACTAGGAACCGACACTAGCACATATGATTTGATTATAGTGATGAAGGCTTTGTGCAGAATCAACTACACTTTTTGAAAGGCCAAACATAGAGACCTGGCGCAATACATGCCAAACGGCTCTTATTTCGAGTTGGCCTTCTCCTAGACCAGTTGCCATCTTAGTCTGTCCTGCTATTTACCCATAACTGGTGGGAGAAGAGGATTAATACCTTTCCCATGGATTCTACTGGAATTCGAACTCGGCTCTCCGATTCCTCAATCCATGCTTCCTATAATAAAATATAGTTTAAGGTATGCTATATTTATGGGTTAAAGTGCTCGATATCAACGATAGACCGTATTTAAATATAGAAGTGGACATTGAGGTCAACATCCAGCAATGACAGTCTGTTTGATACTTAAACACAATCGTCAGGCCAATCGATTGGCCCGACGATTTCGTTTAAACAGTGAATGATCATTGATTGGCCTGACGATTGTATTTAATCATGAAACAGACTGTCGCCACTGGATATATATATATATATATATATATATATATATATATATATATATATATATTGAGCCCAGTTTATTGGCTCAAAATAGAGACATAGGAGAAGGTTGAAATCATTCATAAAGGCTTGAGAAACTATCTTGCTGACCGTGAAGAAGCCTGGAATTAAATCGGCTGAGACGCATGGTAACAATATAAGCAATACAAAGAATACGTCTAATTGACCGAACACTCTTGGGAATATTTTTTTGTTTTCCAAAATTTGTTCCGTCAAATTCTTTGATAACCAGATAATAAATAATACTCGTTTTTTTTTATTTCCAGGTCTTGCTCTTTATTTTTGTATATATAAATGTTAAAGGTGTTTATAATTATTTACTCAAAATTATAACTCCCCTACAACCAGCGTATAGTTTGTTATCCTTCTTTTTTTCTCTCTTGCATTTAAAGCTTCCTCATCTCATGCATCTCTTTTTATTTGTCACTCTCTCCGAGCAACTGTATAAGAATGTGTAAAGTACATCAGGTGGGCAAGATGCTATCGTTGCACTTTCATTCGTATGGTAACATGCAGTGGTTGATGGCAAATAACTCGCGTGATTGTTTTTTGCTCATTCTATGTCTCTTAAAACTCTTCTCGTTTCAATAAAACGTTCGAGAATGTCAATGTATGAATAAAAGTGAGGTGAGCGGTTATGTCCTTTTGTTCGTTCTGCTCTCTCATGGGCGAGATGATTTTTTTAATAGGATGCAAAATACGCATCCTTCGAAAAGGTCTGCTGAATAACTAAACAAAGATAATATATTTTTGCTTTCTCTGCGCGAATGAATATTGCCTCAAAATACTCCTTTAAGAAAAATTTTTTAGTAAAGATATTGTGGAATACAAATGCAAATGGATGTATACCTATGTTTTATAGATTATGCAAAAGGGTTTGATAAAGTACGTCACAAAGAACTCTTGGAAATCCTAGGTAACCTTGCCATATTGGGGAAGGATATTAGAATCACCCTGAGCCTATATTAGCAGCGATCCACCTGCATATGGATAGAAAATTCAGTAAATATATAAAGTTCTGTAAAATAAGGATGTCTTCTGACCGGACTTATTCAACCTATGGAGCGAGGTGATTTTGAGAGAATCATAAGTCATAGACGTACTCATTATTGACGACCATAATCATAGCATTAGAAGACGTACAAATAACAATGTTGATAGCAGACACAGATAGGAAAGTACATGAACTCCTACAGAATGTAGTGAAAGAAAGTCTTTTTTTTTTTTTTACTAATTAACCTATAGCTGGGTGGATTCATACCTTTCCCAATGGTATTGTGCGTAAGTGAATATAACGAACCCAGCGAGAATTGAAACTCGGCCTTCTGATTAACAATTCGGATGCATTATCCATTACACCACCCGCACATCCAAGCTTACCTGGTATTCCAAAGCGTTCACATATTTAGGTACTGGCCAGGTTCGACGTTGCTTAACTTCGGTGATATTACGGGGACCGGTGTTTCAACGTGTTATGGCCGTAAGCCATTCTCGCTCTCGAATAGAGATGCATAGTTAATCAGCCCCTTTGGGATGAGCCTAATTGATTTAGGTCATGCAACTGATAAAACAATATGTGGTACTGAACGGGGTATTTACTGTATCACATATGTGAATTTAATAAATACCAGTCACTTCAAATACTTCGGAATATGGATCAGTTATAACAAATTTAGCGTAGAAGATAAGTAAATTGAACACCGAATAGGCTGCACTAGGCGATAGTTTTGCTCAACACCGCAAATTGCTGCAAAAGCGAAACATTAACCTGAAAACTCGAGTTATGTTGTTAAATATCCTCGTCAGACCGAGATTTTCATATGGATATCATGCATAGCGCCAAACCCGTTCTGAAATATCCAAACTGTCAGCTGTATACGACCGCTTTCTAAGATCAATAGTTAAAAATGGATTTGATCGTGTAAAGCCTGTGGGTCTTGGCGAAGATCACCCTCCTTCAAACCTTATGGACTGGCGCTACAGAATCGCAAACAAGGAACTATATCAAATAACAGAAAACTTGAAGACTTTGAACAGCGACAACTAAGATGGATATATCAAGTGTAACGAAGAGAAAATAATGACATAATCATACTATTTCAAATAAGCAATTCAGAAGGAAAACCTAATCAATATTGGAAAGATCGATAACAGTTTCTGTCAATCTATTTCCCTGAAAAATTAGTTTAAGAGAAAGATTTTATAAATTTCTGCCGACATTAGTACTGTTTGCCCGGTCAATGAATGCCGAGTGTTATTTTATAAGGAAACGGCTAATATTATTATTTCCATTTTAATTAATTAATACAAAATATGTACATGCTAACACTCCAATCAATTAAATTAGAAGCCTGGTTTAATATAAGCGTATTATTATTATTATTATTATTATTATTATTATTATTAACATAATATTTTTCTTTTTTTTAGTAAAAATGAAAGAATAGTGAGGTTTCACTAATAGACAATTTGATTTGATGAAGGGAGAATCATCGTGGCCAGAATTGATGATTATAAGATGCAGAAGAAAATTTCAAAGACCAGATGAACATTGTACACACATTGGTGTAAACTTGCATCTTACTGGCCAGCGAGAAAGCGACTGTTATAATCCAATAGAGAAAAATGATTTTGTAGTCTGGAAACGATTCAGTGCATCATCGATCGTAACAAGAAAAAACAAACTCTTTTCCCAGCAAGCAAGAACACTTGAAGGAACTGACTTGTCTGGCATTCGGCAGGATTTGAATCTAAATCGCAGAACTTATATGCAATTCACGAACAAAGGGAGAAAAGGGACCCCAATGTAAGTTGCATGTGAGTTAGACAAGTCATATAATATCGATATATCCACTGAAGTTTCACAGGTTTTTTTTGCAGAATACATGCATATATGTGCGTGCACATCTATCTATTTGGCTATCTATCTCATACCAAAAATTGTTATTGGTAGAAAGTCTACAATCACTTCAGCTATGAAATAGAATTTATTATTATTATTATTATTATTATTATTATTATTATTTGTGTATGTTTGTTTTTTGCTTTGTATTCTGTAGAGCCAGGTTCAAACTATGGTTCTTGGCCCCTATAGGAGAATTGTCATTTAACTGATAGATTCTTAGTATATGAGATGTTCCTAGTAGGGCGATCTCCTGGGCAACTTGTATGTTGATACCGCAGACTCTATTAGTAAAAGTATCCATTCCTTTTCTCACGAGGCCCAGAGCTCTGATTACTATTGCTGTAGTTACAGTGTTCATTCCCCACATCTTGTTAATCTCGATCTCCAGGTCCTTGTCTTTGGACAATTCCTAGATAGTTTTTATGGAGGTGTTTTTCTCAGATGGTACTGCAACGTCAAATAGCATACACTTCCTGATTTTCTTGTCTTTTATGATTGTATCAGGTCTGTTGGCTTTTATTTCTTTTATGTCAGTTTTATGGCATGTCCCAGAGGTTATATCGTTATTTTGGATAACTGTGTTTGGTTGGTGTTCATACCATATCTCAGTGGTTTCGATTTTGTGCTTCTTGCACAATATCATCCAGTGCATATATGTCGCTACTTTGTTATGTCTGTGGGTATTTTATTTTCTTGCCAGTTCCGGATATCCTGACATAATATGGTCGATAGTTTCATCATATTTTCCGCAGATCTTTCATTTCGGGTTAGTTCCATCCTTGATTATGTTACAGTGATAGGATCTGGCTGCGACGCTTTGATCATGAGCTGCAATAGTTAGGCATTCTGTCTCAGTTTTCAACCGGGTGCTCCTCAGCCACTGATGTGTTTTCTGTTGGTCCACATCTGTTTCTTTCGTTTTTTTTTAATGTATTTTTCATGCAACGCTTTGTCCTCTAAATGTTTTTGCAACTCCATTTGGCCAAGTTGTTTTGCTTTGTTTTACTCGTTTGGCGTAGATGGTATTCGCTTCGTTTTTTGTTGGTAGGATTTCAGGTATATGAAGCTGTTTCTTGAAGAGTGCAACTTCTTTGTTGGTGGAGTGTATTTGGTATTTTACTATTTTGTAGGAGAGGGTCAATGGTTTTAGTGAGATAGGCTTCCAATCTGATTGCTGTAGTCTTTAGAGTTAGTTCGAGTTGGATTAGACCTCGGACTCCTAAAATTCTTGGTACATACAGCCTATCAACATCTAATTTCGGGTTGTGCATCCTCATTTCGGTAAGCATTTTTCTGGTCTTGGCGTCCAATCTTTTAATATAATTCAACTTTCATTTAAGAATATTGAAGCTGTATATTACTACGGATATAGCTAAGGTGCTGATAGCTTTCATTTTATTGAACCCTTTTAGTTCGCATTCTAGTACCAAACGGACTCTCCTATAATATTCTTTTCAGATCTTTTTCGTCTTGTTGTATTCCGTTTCCTTCATTAATTCCTAAGTATTTGTATGTACCATCTTGGTCTAGTTCCGTAATCTTGTTGACATCAAGTCTAAATCCGTAGTTTTTATTAGTTTATCGCCTTTGAATGTGGCTTTGGCACATTTGTCGATTCCGAACTCCACCCTAATGTCTTCGTTAAAGGTTTTGACAAATTTGGGTAGGTTTTTCTCTTGGTTGTCATCCTTGGCAAACGTTTTAACATCATTAATATAGAATAGATGATTCAGTTTGCCATTCTGTGATTTGTATCTGTAGCTACTGTTGTTCAGTGGACAGTTGAGTGGCACCAATACAAGACAGAAGAGTAGTGGTGACAATGAATCGCCTTGGAAGATCCCGCTTTTGATGTTGATTGGTTTCGATGTTAATGACCCATTTGTATGGTTTAGATTTAGTGTAGTCTTCCAGTTTTTCATGCTCTCCGTTATGAATTTGACTGTTGTTGGGCATACTCATTTATTTTATACTATATTTTTAGGCTCTTCTCTATCCATGAGTGTGGTACACTGTCGAACGCTTTTCTGTGGTTTATCCATGCTGTTGATAAGTTTCTTTTCTTTGTTTTCACCTCTTCCAGTATTGTTTTATTAATAATTAGTTGGTCTATGCACTAGTAACTTCCTCTTTTACATCTTTTCTGTTCTGCTGGGAGTAAATTATTTTTTTTTCAAGGAAGTTATATATCCTCTCGGTTATGATAGAAGTGAGGATCTTGTACATTGTCGGTAGGCAGGTGATGGGTCTATAATTCTTTGGGTTCTGCGTCTGTTCTGTTTTTAGGAGTAGTTATGTTACTCCCCACGTGAGCCATTTAGGACATTTTTCTGGGTTTATGATTATATCATTGTATTCCCGTGCGAAGTCTTAGTGAGTGCTAAATATTTTTTATTTAAAAACAATTGGCTATTCGGTCTATTTCTGGTGCTTTCCAGTTTTTGGTTTTACAGATGGCAGCGGTTGTTTCAGTAAAATTGATATCCGTCCATTTTATATGTGTGTATTGTTCCTGGTGTTGCTTGATCCATGTCGCTCTTTCATTGTGCATTTTGCATTTTTCCCACACCTTACACCAGCACTCTTCGACTTCCTGGATATTAGGCGGGTCATTTATTATTATTATTATTATTATTATTATTATTACTAGCAGTAGAGCCCGGCGTTGCCCGGGGATATAACAGTAAGAGATAGATCAAGTATCGACCATCATAAAGACTGAAAAATAAAATTGACAAAGATTATTGTTTAAGGTTGACGGGCACGCATGTCTTAATTAGTTTTTTTTTTTTTTTTTTTTTTTACGAATTGGTCAAACCCAAACTCAAAGAAAAACATTGTTTACAATCGTTATGAGTCTATCGATTGATGAATAGAATTTTATCATAAACAATTGTCTTGTAAATGGAATTTTTAAAGCATTCTGAATATAAAAATAAAGAAAAAAGTGTGCAAAACAATAGGAAACACTACCTGCCAAAAAAAAAAAAAGTGAAGTTTTGTTGAAATCGGTTGAAAAATGTAGGTAGCCTTTCTGTAATCTTTTTACAATTTATAATTTTACTTATTGAATACAGTAAAAAAAATTGCATATTTTGCTTGTGATGATTCATAATTAGAATTCTGATTTGAATATATTTTTCCACTCGTTGTTTCTAATACAAAAAATATTAACTTTATTTGGGTTTATTAATTATAATCTAACAAACCGTATTCATTTAGTAGCCTATCTGTAATAATAATCTTTTACAATTTATAATTTTTACTTATTGAATACAGTAAAAAAAAATTGAATATTTTGCTTGTGGTGATTCATAATTAGAATTCTGATTTGAATATATTTTCCACTCGTTGTTTCTAATACAAAAAATATTAACTTTATTTGAGTTTAGTAATTATAATCTAACAAATCTTATTCATTTAGTAGCCTTTCTGTAATCTTTTACAATTTATGATTTTTACTTATTGAATACATTAAAAAAAATTGGGCACCATGTGTATTTAAAGTAGTTTCCGGTTATTATTTTTAGTTAGGAGGACTTGTGTATGTTTAGATTTCATTTGTTTACTTTTTGTGTATCGTTCTCTGAAAAAAAAAACAAAAAAAAAACGCTGAGTCACCGGAAGTTAACGGCGTTCGGACGTTTAAGTAGTCGGCAGTAACTTCCGGCCGGGTGCGATACACTTAACCGTGCCTTCAAATGGATTTCGTGTAAAAACAATTGTGTTTTTCCAATTTTTGGCACTGTAAGAACCACCGCAACGTAATTTTATGTAGTTCTGTGAAGTTTTGTTGAGATCGGTTGAAAAATATAGGAAATCCGATCCAATATATAAACGTACAGACACACACACACACACACACACACACACACACACACACACACACACACACACACACATACACAATCTGAGTTTTATAATAAGTAAGATTGCGTATCCTGTTGCGTTAGTACGTGTATGGAGGCCGTCCGTAAGGGGAGGAGGGGGATGACCTTTGGCGCTCGAAAAGGCACCCACGTGTGGACAATTATTGAAGTTTAAAAAGTCAATTTGTTTACTTTTTGTGTATCGGAGGAAACGACGAAAATTCTCGTAAACTCCTAAGCAAGACACACAGCCCCGCCCCCTCGTAAAAAACTCACTTGCATAAACAAAAAAAAGAAAGAAAAAGGAATCAAGCAGAAAAGTCGGGTACAAGATAAGTACTGTCTTCTCTCCTTAATAATTATCATCTTCGGAATATTGTTGTTTTTTGTCTATCAGATTTCTTATTATTGTTTAAGGTTGATGGAGACGCATGTCTTAAATTTTTTTTTTTTTTTACGAATTGGTCAAACCCAAACTCAAACTCAAACAAGAACATTGTTTTCAATCGTTATGAGTCTCCCGATTGAATAGAATTTTATTATAAACAATTGTCTTGTAAATGGAATTTTTCAAAGCATTCTGAATGTATAAATAAAGAAAAAAGTGTGCAAGAGAATAAGAAACACTACCTGCCAAAAAAAAGTGAATTTTTGTTTTATCGGCTGAAATCCGATCCCATATATAAAGGAATACACACACACACACACACACACACACACACACACACACAACCTGGGTTTTTAACCCGATGTGAGTTATCCCCCTTCCATTCTCACGATGTCTCTTAATCGTGTTTTCAAATTGATTTTGTGCAAAAACAATTGTGTTTTTCCCATTTTTGGCGCTGTTAGAACCACCACAAGGTAATTTTATGTAGTCCTGTGAAGTTTTGTTGCAATCGGCTGAAAAATGTAGGAAATCCAATCCAATATATAAACGTTACACACACACACACACACACACACACACACACACACACACACACACACACACACACACACACACACACACACACACACACACACACAATCTGCGTTTTATAATAAGTAAGATTATTATTATATTTCCTTTGATTTCCGGTGTATACGCATTTCTTTCCTGGTCCCAACCAGAGACCTAAGGTCAAAATGGCATCATGACATTTTTCACTGAGCATTTTTTGAGGAAAAAAACAAAAAAAAATTCCTAAGATCATACACATTTTACATCGTTAAAGACCTTTGTAATATATGGGCTGTACTTGTGAGTACAATTTTTTGTATTTCTTTATAGCATGGGCCATAAGGGATCCCTTCAATGATTCTATCTATTTCCAATCAATCCGAGGTCACCAACTATAATTGGAATTATTGACACCCCCATGTGCCACATTTTTGAGATTTCAACTTCAAGATCCTTGTATTTTGATAGGTTTTTTGAAGATATTCAAAGACACGTTAAAATCTACAGGGACTGTCATGTCAGTACATAAGCGTATTTTGTTTTTGTGTGATTGATCACGATGTCTGGGTGGTTAGCTGTGATTGTTCTGTCTGTGTTTATTGTAAAGTCTCATAAATTTGTTACAAGTCCTATCTCTACAACCGGGCCTATAATGTTCATACCAGTTTTTTTTTTTACAGTTTTCCTTTCTGTAAAAATTGCATACTTTCCAGTGCAGATATTGGCCAACTCTATCACGACGAGTTTTATATTCATTGGGTGCTAACATTGGGTAGCCTGATAGAATATGGTTAATTAATATTTATCATAGAATCTGCATTTCGGATTAATACAATTTTTCAGTGTGTGTGCTTGGTAATGTCTAGTTAGCATTGTCCTGAGCAGCGAGAGTAAAACCTCCGGTTTCAGCTTTTAACTCTACACTACGTAACTACTGATGGGTACAGAGTCTGTCTACATCTGCTTGTTTCGTACTGGCAGAGTATTGACCATGAAGAGGTTTATCTTGCCATCGTTTCTGCACTTGGTACGCTGCATTTGCTTTTGCGTTATTTTTTAGGTTCTTTGTCGCTACAGTCGGTGTATTATAGTTTATTTGCACTTCTTCACCCACTTGAAATTCCCTTTTGAAATTGTTGGCTTCCTTTATTATTGAATAAAGTTTTTTTTTTATTTCTTTCATGTTCTTTAACACAGATCATCATCCAGTCTTCTGTCGTTTCCAGATATCTTTGAAGATCCGATTGTTGTGGTTTTGTAAGAGAGTTCTAGTTAAAATAATCCTCTGCCTCCTTCGGATCTGGAGACATACAGACGATCAACATTAGAGTTAGGATGATGCATGCGGTGTCAAGTGACAAGCTTTCTCGTTTTGACACCCATTCGATTAGTGTCAGCTATGGTACAGTTAAGGATGTTGAAACTTTATTACACCATAGGGACAGCCAAAGTGTTTATGGCTGATATTCCATTTCATCTCGGTATTTAACACCGGAAGCCTCTAGTATTCTTTTCATACTTTCTCCTTCATACTGTATTCCATCTCCTTCGCTGATTTCTAGGTATTTCCTTCTAGTTTCAGTTCTTTAATCTTTCTGACAATATCCAGATCTATTTAGTGTGTTTCTGTAATTCTCCTTTTCTTGAATGTTAGTTTTGCACATTTATCTAATCCGAAATCCATACCGATGTCCCCACTTTTCACAGTATTGATTGTACCCTTCAACTTATTGTCGTCTCTGGCAAAGAGTCTGATACCATCCATGTAGAATAGATTATTAAATACTTTCTTTTTTTAATTTGTATCCATAGTTATTGATGTTTAGTTCATGTTAAAGATAGATTAAGGACAGACAGAACAGAAGAAGTGACAGGGAGTCTCCTTGAAAGATTCCTCGTCGAATATTCAAACAATTAAAGTGGCAGTGATTTGGTGTGATTTAGGTATAATGTGATTTTCTTCAGTTCCTTGCTATATTTAAGGAAATTTACTATCACCAAGGAGACTTCCTACATTTCCAAAGAGGATCCAAGAGTGTGGACACTATCAAAGGCTTTACGGTAATCTATCCAAGCTGTGCTGAGATTTCTACCTTTCTTCTTGCAATTTTCCAGAATCATTTTATTTATTAGTAGTTGACCTTTGCAATCATATGTACCTCTTCGACATGCCTTCTCTTCTAGGGGAAGAATGTGTTTTTCATCGAAGAAAATAGTAAGTACAATTCGTCAGGACAGACGTAATCAATTTATATGTTGTGGACAGACATGTGATTGTCCTATAATTATGTTGGATCATCTCTTTCATCCGTTTTTGGGAGGAGAGATGTAATACCTTCAGTGATCCATTCTGAAATTCTATTAGGGTTATTAATTAGCATTGATAAAGTTTACAGAGAGTTTTATGAATTGATGACAGATGATAGAGCCAAAAGTTGGGTACCTTATCATTTCTTGGGATGTCCATTTTTGGGGATTTTGTTAGAGCTTGTCCAACATTATACTTGGTTATATTTTTCCATTCTTTAACAGGTTTCATTCTTTCTTGTTCTCATTTGATCCACTATGCATTGGGATTATATTCTTTTGGGTTGCTCCAAATATTCTCCAAACTATTTTGTACTTCTTCAATAGATGGTGTCTATTTGACTTCTATAACTATTTTTCCAATTTCCCTGTAAAACTTCTTGAAGTCCGTTTGGAATATCTTATTTTGTCGATAGTACTAACAACTCTTTTCATATCGTCTTGATATCTGTGCCTTTAATTACAGATTTTGTCTAAGTATTTTCCTTGATTGGTGGAATTTCTTTACTGTTATTATTATTATTATTTTTCCTATGTGATCAAAATCAATTTGTTAAGTCCTTCAAAGGCTTTCCTATGTGACTTTTGAAAAATGTTTTTCTATTACAGTTAATCTTTCACCTCCTGGCTTTGTAACAACAATCTTGGTACAGTCATAAAAAACCTGCCACTTAGAGTCGCCGGTGAAAGGGACAAATATCTGAAGCAAAATGTTATTTATCTATCTATCTATCTACCTATCTATCTATCTATCTATCTTAGCCTATTCATATGCGTGAATCATGATCAGTTAATATTGATAAGTCTGCCTACTACAGAGATGCATCTATGTCTACCATTATACTTGTAAAGCATAAAAATAATATTCTCTCATAAAGATAAACTATTCGTCATGCAAATGTGCAGTAGATGAGCCGTTACACATATACGGAGAATAATAAGGAGTTTACGTTGAAATATAAATAGACCAATCAAATCGTGGGCGATGCAGAGGTATTTCTATTCAAATTTCATGGCAGGCTTCTTTTTATTAAGCAAACCCGAGTATCTATTCAAATAGTGGCTTATTTCACTTCACAAGACGAATAGCGAGAAGAGAGAGATTGCAACGTAGGGGTTATTGATTGCTGTACCCATTGCCGTATTTCTCGCTCACTTATTCTGGAAGGTTTTCTTAGTCAATCTCTTGTATGAAGTACCATCTTTTTGAATGTCTGTTCGACGTGACTTTAATTTTTACCTCTTCAACTCAAATGTACAGGATAAAAACTCACTGATGTGCTTAGGTTTGAGCCAGAATTGTTCAGTCTGTGCAAATGCAGTTATTAGTGCTTTAGCGTTTGTGCTTAACGCCTCCGTAAACAACTTGCTGGAAAACGATGTCGTCTACAATAAATCGTATATGCGCATGCGCATTCGTGTGTTTCTTGATTTCAAACTGACATATGATATAAGAGGATGGGAAGCAATTTACAAACTCTCTTCTCCCTCCACCTCTGATTTCTTTTCCTCTTTTCCAATCTCTCTTTAACTGTCAGATCCTTTCGATATCAAAAAAAAAAAAAAAAAAAAAAAGAAAAAAAAAAGGAAAAATAAAATAAAATAAAATAAAATAAAAATAAAAAATAAATAAAAATGTGTATCGTCCTTCGAAGTGCAGTTCAGGAAAGTTTGCAAAGATCAAA
Source organism: Acanthosepion pharaonis (assembly GCA_903632075.3). Classification (NCBI taxonomy): domain Eukaryota; kingdom Metazoa; phylum Mollusca; class Cephalopoda; order Sepiida; family Sepiidae; genus Acanthosepion; species Acanthosepion pharaonis. Next base: position 5,240,784 of record CAHIKZ030004979.1, on the reverse strand, counting down.
CTGTTCCAAGATGCCCACGAAACTGCTACGGGAAAAAAACAATCTCTGAAAGAGCAAAATATAATAATAATAATAATAATTGGAAAAATATATTTAAAAAGGCATATTGAAAACCTTTTAATAACAGTAAGGATCTAGTAAAATACGATATTGATAATAACAATAAGTGATAAATTGATATCTGATGGTAAACATCTGTTTTGTGGTTAAAATGATTGTAAACATCCTACTAAAAAGAGAGTTTGGGAACAGAAAGAACCAAATAAAATCGAATGTTTTGAATGTTGATTTTCAAGGCAAGAAAACACGACATGTTAATCTGCTGTTCCAATTTCCTCTGGCAAATTTCCGGTAACAGTATGACAGGAACCCATACCACTTCCTCTACTGCTACTCAGATGACTCAGCTATTCTACGTCTGACGAAAGCGGAAGTTAGAACATGCTCACAGGTGCTTGGATGCAAATGTCTACTAGACTCCTTATTATAGCAGCACGTAGCAATAATTCCTGGAATTAAATTAGCACACGTTATATATATATATATCGTCCTGGGTATGACGATACACTACATGCGCGTCCTGGGTAAGTCAATAAACTACGTCCAACAGCAAGGTCTCTGATCAGGAGGTTTTGAGGAGCGTGGAACCACCTCTTAATTGCTGATGTTCCAAGGTCCACCCTGACCCGGGGTTTTAGTACCTGTTAGGGTCCCAGTTATGGGCAAAGAGCTAACCCCCAAAACTGGGGTCAAAACACTATGAAAGTGTAAAAATAGAATTTAATACTAGAAATACTTTTTTAAAAAAAATTATTACCAGTAATTCTTTATTGAAGAATAAAATATTACCGAAAATAGATTTATGAAGGAAAAAAATATTACCAGCAACAAAAATTTTGTTGGCATTAAATAACCCATTGTGGTTGATATGCCGTAAAACAAACCAAACTATCGCTATGAATCTATTTCAAAATTTTGTTGGCATTAAACGACACACTGAGGTTGATAAAACAACCAACCAGAAATAGATTTTTGGTAAAAAATAATACCATCAATGAAAATTTAGCCAGTATTAAATAACCCATTGAGATTGATATGCCGTAAAACAAAATAAACCAAATCAATGTAAACCAAAGTATACATATTCTATTCATAAGGATCTAACTTAAAAATGTTGTCGACATTAAATAACCCACTGAGGTTGAAATAAACCATATATATATATATATATATATATATATATATATATATATATATATATATATATATATACAACATAAACAAACACTAAAATAGTTGTTAAAATTGTACGCGTTAAAAAAAAAATTGTTCAATTTCAAGAAAAAATATCAGACCTGTAGAGCGATTTAATATTGTAAAAAGATAAAACGCTGAATGAAATACTACCGCGGTTTCGATCACTAAGGCCTTATCAGGTCCCAGTCAGCGTTTTATATATATATATATATATATATATATATATATACAGTGTAACCCGGATATAAGAGAGTTGTCGGGACCGGAGAAGAAGTCTCTTATATCCGGGTTTCTCTTATATCCCGGTTTGGTCTATTTTGTTTAGGTAAGTATGGGAACACTTTGGGACCAGAGAAAATCTCTCTTATATCCGGGTTTCTCTTATATCCGGGTCTCTTATATCCGGGTTACACTGTACATATATATATATATTATGCATAATATATATGTATATAATGTATATATTATGTATAATATATATATATACATATATATATAATATATATTATATATAATTTATATGCGTGTGTGCAAGTGAAGGTCACTGTAAAAGTATTGTACATATATATTGAAATGTTACTACGTGGATACATATGTATACATATATTGTTTACAAATGAAAAAAAAATGTATCTTTCCATCCAAGGCTAGCAATTTCGTATCTTCTGTCATTAACACGTACACTACTTGTCTGATATTTCTAACTCTGTTGACATTCTATCGATTTTATTTTTACTTGAATTTCTGTAGTGATTTTGTGTTTATTCTTTGTTATTGTTTCCGTTCAGTTTCTATTACTGGCAGCAGATGTTGTTGGCGCCAATATACTTGCCGCTAGGTGGCGCTGAACAGCGAATGTGTTGTTTCTTTCAGCGGCCTTAGGATTGGAGTTCACCAAAGTGATGACAGGATATTTGTTACAAATTGCAGTCAATTTTGATGAGATACCGGTGTGTCGAGGAAGCTGGTGTTAAGGTGTTTACATTTGGAGAGGATATACTAACTGGGGAAACTTTTTTTTTTATGCTAGCGTACTGACGCGAAAATCTAAGTATTTTAACAATAAAGATTTTGACTAAATATAGTTTAGACTATTACTATCAAAATGAAAATGGTGAACATTTTATTGATAGCATTGAATGTATAAATACATTTTTACATACCAAACAAGAAACGTATATATATATATATATATATATATATATAAATATATATATATATATATATATATGTTTATATATATATATATAAATATTTATATCGATAAAACTTTTAGATAGATTTTAACATGTGCGTCTGTATCCCTGAAATCAAATGACGAATTTCCGAATAGGAATCTCCTGCATATTCATGGTTCTTTAAGCTTCTGGATCAGAGAAAAACTATAAACTTTCTAGGAAATTTTTCGAAGATTCAGGCCGGTAAATATAATTATATATTATATTTATTAAAATATATATATATAGACAATTAGATAAAATAAATTGTATCTATAAAAATAACGTATAAGCAGAAAATATATCAAGTTATTGACAATTTACTTAAATAAATTGACTTAATCCATTATTATATTATATATATATATATATATATATATATATATATATATATAATATATATATATATATATGCATAATCTTATAAAACAGCTATACAAAAAAGTACATTCACATTTACTTGCATATATAAACATATATATATATGTGTGTGTGTGTGTGCAGGCGTGCATTTGGGGTAACATTTTGCTTCCCGTTAGGACCATAGTGAGGTTATGGGTTAGGTGAACATTTGTAAATGCGCACGTCTGCACTATGTTCCAATTTCTGATTTCTTGAGGCGTAGACTAAACGAGTCAATAATTGCCGAGTAGTAGAGGAAGATGTGCGATTTCATGTTATACTGTTGCGCAAACTTAGAAGGGCCTACCTGATTTTAAAAATTAATGTTCGGGATCAAGGCCTTTACCTGGACTCTGACATAGATCTCTGGCATTGATGGGAAATGTTTTACTGCTTTGTCTATTGTAATACATATGGTAAAACAACAGCGATTATCTTGATGTAAATATATATTTTGGGGATTTTCAGTTAGTAAATCGGTTATCGGGACGGAGATTGTAATCGTCGTGCCATATTCAAATTCTGACAAAATGTGTTTCGTTTACTTCGCAATGATACTCTTGGGAAATTAATGAATTCATCTTCTTCCCGATATGTGTTAATTAAAACTTGGCTGTCTTGCCTTGATAGGGCAACTAGTTTAAGAGACGGACAACTCTAAATTAATAAGCAGCCTGAAGATGGATGGGTTGCGTCAGGTTATCTTGTTTTAGATACATCCAGTGCTGCTACAATTGCAGTACTTGTGGTGCACACGGCACAGGACTGTTTATCTTGAAATATAATTTTACTTAGGTGTTTGTATATATGTTAGAATCACTCTCCACACACACATACACACATACACAGAGTGAGAGGTAGAGAGAGAGAGAGAGAGAGAGAGAGAGAGAGAGAAAAGTAAGTAAAAGACATGTGGCAGATGAAAGGAAAAAAAGAAAACGACTTGTATGTTTTTATGTGAGCCGCAAAGAACAAATATGTTTCTTGTCTTGAAGTATCATAGCATCAGATGACGCCAAACTAGCAAAAACCATTTTAATCATGTTATATATAATGGCTGAAGTAGATTATTATTTGGGGGTGGGGATTGTGTTGTGCTACTTTCAAAGAATGGATAGAACCGAATATTTATCACGAGATTCGGTATTTTTGTTTATATGGATTCTTAACAATAGCTTCTCCCTGTTGTGGAATTTTAATTTGTGGCAGTATAGCAAAGAATGATGCATAGGAGAAAACGTAAATTATAAGAACGTGTTGCGCCAATCTTTCATGCGAGAATGGCTTCCGTGCTTTCAAAATAAGCATTTAAGAACCTGGCTCTTTAGAACACACACTACTGATGACGATAGTAGATACGAAAAACCAGATTGTATATATTTGACTTTGTCCAGTGCGGTACAAGGCTCGTGGCATTAATCCACTTGTCTACCAGAGAACCTATGCTACCAACCGCGGAATGGAGTTGCTAAAAAGCAGTTTAAAAGAAAAAAGCGCAAGGTTTCTCCCTCTTTTATTGTCTTTAACCACAAAATATTTCTCCGCTGGGCTTCTTAGTCTCCAGCGAGCTACGTGTCTCAATGTACACCAAAGAGCTTATAAATGTCGTTACTAAACCTTAAAGAAACTCTCTAGATCTACAATAGAATTTTATACACATAGTCCGTACGAATAAGAATATCTAAAAATATCAGTCAGTCAGTCATGTGCGATACACGCTTAGGCGATCATGTATCTCTCGACTGACGAGAGAGGCAGATATTTTCCCGCAGTAGATCAGTTGCCATCCGAGGCTATAGAACCCGTATTTACCCATAGTTGGTGGAGGGTGGTGGTCCCATAGTTGGTGGTGGTCGAGTAGATGATGAAGATTCATACCTTTCTCAAGGGTATTAGCACGTAAGTGAATGTAATGGATTCAAATGGAATTCGAACTCGGATCTCCGATTCCTCAATCCGAGACGCTATCCATTACTCCACCGTGCCTCCTTATAAGCAAAATATACAATACTAAATATACAAACTTCTATTTAACTCTTTCTATATACTTCCTATTTAGTTTATTTAAGGCAATAAAATGTTGTTACTTCTACAATATTGTTTGTAGTTTAATTCCTATCTCCTGTTTGAGAAAACATCCGACCCGACCACGAAAATTATAATTAAATAAGGGCCTCTATGCGAACATTCTTCTTCTTCTTCTTCTTCTTCTTCTTCTTTGTATCCTTCCAGAGCATGGCTCTCCACAAATTCATATGCTTTGTAGTTTTTCGTAATGTTTTTCTTTTATAGTATCCGTCCCACTCCTCGTTTATAGAAACTTGTTAAGTAGATTACTCACCGTTTTCATTTGCCTTCTTGCTTTCAGTTTGTCATGTGAGTGTCAAAATCATCAGTGTCCTAGAAATTTCAACTGTCTCTTTCTGTTTAAAACTTCTTCGTTGTTCACATGCCCCATCCGTGGTATTCTCAGCATCCTTCTGTAGAAGCACATCTTTGTTGCTTCAAGTCTCCTCTTCGTCTGCCAGGAAATTGTCCAGCATTCACGGCCATATAAAAGGATCGATATTACGTAGTTGGTCAGCACACTTTTCTTTGTTTCTAACGAAACCCTTTTGCTTCTCAATAGTTTGTCTAGCTTTTGGAAAGCACCTTTGTTATGCCAGCGTGTCACACGGGCTCTGTTTCCATATTTTCCGTATTTATACGCGTGGGCATGGACAAAGAGAACAACGTATTGACGGATATCTGTGCCAGCTTAATATTATATGTGTCTGCGGATCCTTTTCACCGCTCAACCCGAGGGCGTGATGGAGACGCAAATCTCATTATGACGACCCCTTTAATATGTCCTCGTCTATGTCATCAAGATGCCGAGAGAATTGAAAAATATCAATGTTTAGCTCAT
>CAHIKZ030004979.1:5175000-5232500 GCA_903632075.3 Acanthosepion pharaonis | reverse complement strand
CAGATGTGCTGTGACGCCTAGTCTAATAACTATTGTTCAACAGGTATTGACTAAAAACCATACCAAAATGCTTGTTTTTCCCTCTTTAAACAAAATCAGCAGAACAATTATAGCAATACGAAGAGCAAGAATGCTTCGTTCTCTTTTCTATAATAAGCTGATAACAGCTCTTTTGTTGGCAGAGATGTCAAATACCACCCACCACTCTCACTTAGTCACCTTCAAACAGCTATTATTTCCCACTTTTCACTTATATTCTACAAGCACAATTTCATAACAAAGGGGAATTATTCAAGAACGAATTGGTTAAAAGCTGAGACTATCAGACTCTGAGTGTGAACCTTCAGACAGTCGCTACAGGACGAGGTGTGCGGTTAACTGATTTGTATGCAGCACTTATGCTAAGAAAATATAATGGTTTGGAGATATCAATTACAGAAACACAATGGTCCAGACAGAACAACACCATTGTAAAGTCTGCTTAATTTTTCTATTTTTTTTCAATATCTTTTCTTTCACTTCAGTTAAATTGCACTTTTTTCTTGCGCGATCTTTGACCGTTGCCTTTTCTTCTTTCTTTTCAAGTTTGCTTTATTTCACTTTTGTTCATTCAACTACTCGCCTTCCTCTAATAGATACTTTTTTTTTTTACTTTTTTGACAGTTGGTATTTTCTTTCTTTTTTATGTTGAATTTTTTTCTTTTTTTCCTCTTTTTCCACCTTTTTCCATTTACTTACCTTTTTATTTCTCTTTCTATCATTTTCGTTTTTTTTTATTTGATTTTACTTTTACTTCTTTATTTTTTTCTTTGACTTATATCCAAATTTCATGTTTTGATTTATTCAATGTAAATTTATGTTTAGTTTTAACTTCTTTCTTTCTTTCTTTCTTTCTTTCTTTCTTTCTTTGATTTGTCTTGATTTATCTTCCTTTTTTATTTTTTTTAATCATTTCATTTCAAGCAAGGCAGCAAAGTCACTAAGACGCAAGGTGTTACCGAGTATTAGAAAATATGAGAGAAAATAAAACACTATTAAGGAGATAAAAAATAAGAGAACAAAAATTAAGAAAGCAGTAAATAACGATTGACATTGCATTTAAATTTTTTAAGATCAAGTAAAACTGAGAAGTCGAAAAGAGTTCCACAAGTGAGAAGTGCGAGAGAAGAAACTCTTAGCATATAACTTACGGTCACATCTAGCCATTCCAACTGTAAAAGGATGAAACCTAAGAGCCAATCTATTAGTACGCTTAAATTCATAAAGTTTAGGTACCATAGAGGAAAGTGATATTTATTTTGAAAATACAAAAATGTGACATAAGGCCAAAAGGGTGGGTAGGAGGAAGCTGGTCTTCAATCTTATTTTAAACTTAGCTAGCCACAATTACTGAACCAAGCATACCAAAGTATTACACCAGAACAACATATTCTTATTTATCATTCTTACTACAGGCACCATAATGCCACAAAATCTCTATGAAGTCCTAACTAGTTCCCATATGTACAATCTGGCTGTGGGTGTGGGGCAATAAAAATAACAACATTTTAAATTAAACCATAATGAATATTTACAATGATTACAATTTTATATACAATAAATTAAACAAAATAGTCTTAGTAATCCTTAATTGTGGCAGAAGTATCAGTTAACTGGAGGAAATAAATGCGGGACTTAAATAGAGCAATCATTCGACCAAGCACTCACTCAATTACACACACTTTAAAACAGAACAACAAATACGAAAAGCGTACTCGAAAAGACGAAAGGCGTTGCATAGAGGAAAGTTTATCAGAACAATTAACTTGAAAGTATTTATAGAACAAATACAGGGAAGCTACGTTACGGCTTTGGCATGCAAATAATAATAATAATAATAATAATAATATTTGCTCGTCTATTGACGTTTATTTTGTTTCTGTTTTTTCTTTTTCTTTCCTTTTTCTTTAAGCTATGCCTTTCTTTCTTTCTTCTTAGGTTTTTATCTTTTTCATCCATTTTGCATTTGTTTGTGTCTTGATTTCTTTTTTCTTTGCTTCTGTTTGTGATTCATGCATTTCTTACTTTCTATAAGTTATATCTGGATTCCAATCAATTTCTTTCTTTGCTTTCTTTCTTTCTTTGTTTTCTTTCTTTCTTTCTTTTGCCTTGATGACACTTTATTTTTGGTATCCAAAGTGATGCTATGTGTAATGGTTACGTGGAGCCAGACAGCACCGAAAAAGATTTATCAAATATTTATGCATATTTTTATTATTATTATTATTATTATTATTATTATCTTGTACGCATAGTAAATATTTTATATACACTTCAAGATGTGAGGCTGTGGCGAACAAAACAGTGTCTATCTTACTGGCAACACTTAGTTCTTGATAATAACTGAGACAATCGAAAGTACTTGAAAAGAAAAGAATAAAACATATTTTTGTTAATTTATCCGCAATTCTTATCCCGATGTACTGCAACTGACTCGAAAAATCGAAAAAGTACAATAAAAGCTAAACAGACATTGTCGATTTAATTTATCGAAACTTATCTGAATATATGTCATATATACATAGTCCTATATATATATATATATATATATATATATATATATATATATATATATATATATATATAGTACATGGTATATATTTGACAGGTGTAGTATTGCAGGAATCGAGATTTTTCTCATACAGTCTCACTTACGGTGTACTGGTCATGCCTTGAGAATGTCTGATGACAGGATACACAAGATTCTAATGTACAGCTACTTACATCAGGCTACAGGTATGTAGGGAACTCATGGCTAAGTTACAAAGACAAGCTGAAGTGTAACTTGTCAGCTGTCAATATACCTCATAACACCTTCGAGCGCCTAGCCTTGGAGCGGGTAGAATGAAGATCTACGTATTTTAGTGGGCTCAGCAGTTTTCAATCAGCTTGTCTGAATCGTCTTCATGAAGCGAGAGCACGATCTAAAAGGTCAGCCAATCTAACAGCGATCTCATCCCACAATCCTTACTTAAGATTATCGCACAAAATTTCATAACTGAATCAATTAAGTTGGCAGATCCTCATAGCTCGAAACCGACAGGAGAGTCCATTTGATATATATATATATATATATATATATATATATATATATATATATGTGTGTGTGTGTGTGTGTGTGTGTGCGTGTGTGTGTGTGTATTTTGCAGTATAATTTCTTGGAACACCTAGTCACTGTTGGTGAAACATGTTTACGCTACGATTATTCAAGGACGAAAGCGTTTATGCAGTGTCATTTGAAGAAGTTCAAGACCTAAAAGTCAGTAGGAAATCCTTTTGATGACTATCTTCATCTGCATCTACTAGAAGTAAATTTTTGTCACTGTGTCTTGCCAGAAAATCTTTCCGTTAAGGTTCCATCTTGCACATTTACAAATCTAGCATTCGTCCGTGAATTGAATACTCTTGCTATATCTGGTGTTCCTGCTGTACATCTCAAGATTCTTGACAAAATCCAAAGAAATCGATCCTGACGTGGCATCTCGACTTCAGTCACTTTCCTAACGACGTGATGTTGTTTCCTTCTGTCTTTTCCAGAAATATTTTCATGGCAACTGCTCTGACGAGCTTCTTTCTCTAGTGTCCCGACTACATGAATTCAAGCGTGCTATTAGATTGGTAACTAGGTCCCACTGTTTTACTGTTGAAAAAGTTAAATGCAACCACCACTTCAACAGTTTCTTTTCTTGCACTTACCACTTACCTTCCGTTTATTTTCTTCCCTGATAACTACAATCTTCAAAAATTTAAATGCAACATCAATCGCTATCTTTTAGTCTTCTTGAATCTCGTTCATCTTTTGTCTTTTCGTCAATCCTACCGATATTCGGCCTTCACTTTCAATTTAAATCCCTGTTACTCCCTGCGTACATATGTCCTAAAAAGAATTCTAAAGGTTCGATTTTTCTTACCCCCCCCACTGACCTAAACTACGGACAAAAGTTGGGAGTAATCCTCAATTTCTTTAAAAACATCTTAAAAAGAGATATTTTTGTATTTTTTAAAGTAAAAGATAAAATTGCAGTAACTAGGGTGTACACTGCGTGCCAAATTATTATCGAGATAACATTTTTTCCTAATATTTCAAAAACCCTCCAATCAATTCACACAAAATTTTCACACAACGTTGGCAATACTGACCCGCGCAATCATTGAATTTTTCGTACTGATCTGCGCAATGTAAACAATCTGGCGCCATATTTATTATCAGCACGGTGATTTGAGAGTGACAAATTATTAGAAAGGTTTAGTAAAATTCCCAGAATTGAGCAAACAAAACGTTTATTAATGTTGCACATGAATGTTTATGATCAAAAGAACCTAATAAATAAGGTAATCAAACAAATAATAACAGATACAAACAAAGGCACAGTTTTAGACAAATTAATAGGGAATGTACTTTTCCAGTTTTGAAATTACTTGAAGAAGTCTACGATCCATGGAATTTGTTAATTGTAGGATGTCATCTGCTGTAATGCCGCGAGATATGTCAAGAATTGCTTCCCACAACTCAGCGTTGCTCCTGAATTGTCGTCCGTTGGCGTACAGTCTTCGCTACATGATGCTCCAAAGGTTTTCGATTGGGTTCAAATCCGGAGAATTTGCTGGGCACTTCATTTTTCGAGGTCCATCGAAGCCTAACTGTTTCAAATATTCAGTAGTCTTGTGAGCAGTATGTGAGGGAGCATTATCTTGCATAAAAACAATTGCCCTTCTGAAGGCCTTTTCATCCACGGTTCAAGATGCTCCTTCATAAACGCTATGTATGCATCAGCAGTCATTTTGACACCATCTGGTACTCTCCATGGAACCACTAATGTATTTCCAATAATACCACCCCATATCATTATGCCTCCACCATCTTCTTGGCGTCTCAAACGCTGATGGCGATTCTGCCCGTTCATTACCCAGCCTTTGCACCATCTATCTGGCCCATCAAGTGTTGCTCGAGTTTCATCTGTGGACAAAACTTTAGAGAAGTCAATATTCATATTGTCCTCGGCCCATTTCAATCGATTTTGAATGTGATTTCTCGTCAACGGAGGCTTCGATACAGGTTTGACTGTTGTTGCTATTTGCCTCAGTTACCGACACCGTGTACTTTTAGACACAGTAGGATCCCCAGTGCGACTGAAAAGCTCTTGAGTGGTAAGTCCAGGGTCCTTCGTGGCTTCTCGTTTAAGTCGTGACATGAGACGACGTGAAATAACCCTCGGCTTGCCTTTATCTGCCCTTTTGCATACTTGTGTAGGGTCGGCGGTGAACTTTTTTTTTTGATGACAGCTCCCTATCATTTTAGAAATTTCTAGGGTAGATTTATCTTTTGAGAGTTCTGAGGTGATATTTTTCTTTTCAGCATCACTTAAACTGCTTTTAAGACCCATCTTTTCACTAAATTCTTATACTTTTCTAATAATTTGGCACTCTCAAATCACCGTGCTGACAACAAATACGGCGTTAGTTTGTTTACATTGCGCAGATCAGTACGAAAATTTCAGTGATTGCGTAGGTCTGTGTTGCCAACATTGTGTGAATTGATTGGAGGGTTTTTGAAATATTAGAAAAAAATGTTATCTCGATAATAATTTGGCAAGCAGTGTATTTGCTTTTATTTTTCAGTCTTTCTTCAGGCTCCTCTAACTTCCAAAGAGTGCAAATTTGGATTTGTCTGCCCACAATACATTTTTCTATATTATAGTGACAAAATATATTGTGGACAGACGAGTCCAAATTCAAACATTTGGTAGCAAAAGGAGAAGGGATGATAAGAAGAAAGCTATGACAAAGACTGAATGATGAATGCGTGATTAAGCATAGTGGCGAGCCTGTTATGGTGTGTGGGCTTAAGATTTGATTCAGATCAAAGGATTCAGGAAAAAGGAACAATATCATTTGATTTTGCAAAGACATACTATACCATCTGGTTTACGCATAACTGGAAAAAATCGCCTTTCAACAAGGCAACAATCCAAAACACTCTTCTAAATTATGTCAAAATTACCTCAAGTGAAAAAAATGAATACAACTTTGGAAATTATGACTAAATTATGACCTCTCTCCCATTGAATTATTACGGAATGAATTGGATAGGAAAGTTCAAACAGTGAGAGTGAGTATTTTCAGTGCTTGAAGAATGCACGAGAAAGTCTGCCATTTCCTTTTTTTTTTATTAAAAACTGTTGGAAAATTGCTATGAATTTGTAAAGCAGAAATTAAGGTAGATGGTGGTTTTATTGCCGAAAACAAAATATGACCCTGTTTTGTGGTATGATAATTTTTTTATAGTTAAGAGCTAATTTTTGTCATAATAATAGCAAATACACTAGTTAATGTATTTTTCTTTTAATTTAAAAAATATCACATTTTAAGGTGATTTTTTTTAAAGGAATGCAGTTTAGTCGCAAACTTTTTACCTGAGGCAATAAAGAAGGAAAATACTAAGCGACCTAAAAAGTACCATATAAAAAAGATAGAGATAAGTGTACAAAACGTGCAGAATAATAAAAAGAAATATCTTGAAAAGTCTTTACACGTACAGAAAGGATAGGATCTATCTGTCTATCTATCTATCTATCTGCCAATCTCACTTCTATATATGCCATAGCCTTTCTGTATCTGTGCTCATATATTTTCAAGGTCTTTACATATACAGAAAGATTACTCTCTTCAGAATGTTCAAACAATTAATACTCAGTCTTCTGACTGTACTGATAAACGTTTCAGCAACATCGAGCAGACACTCTTAAGAGAAGTTTTACCTATCAAGATGAATTTTTTGTTCTTTTAAGCGACTACTGGAACTAATGTTGATGTTACACCTTAAGTGGTACTCTTATATATATGGTCCATTGCCAATAATGCTGGAAAAATGGTCGGTTCCTTGTACTTCTCCCGTATGTATTTGACTCCTCCTGACAAATTGTATTTTTACAAGACCAAATACTACCCAAAAAGAAAATGGAGTACTGCTGCCAATTCTGAACTGGAGTTGCCTTGTTCTCACTTTCCAGCCTTGATATAGTCCTACGCGGCTTTGTGGGTTGTGGATTATTTTACATCGTGCACCCCTTTCCTACAAACGAGATCTCTCGTTATTCTATCGCTATTTCCATGGCAAACGATCTAAAGGGCTATTTTCTTTAGTTCCACTAGTCCACTGGTGCGAACTACCCCCATTCCTTTCGTATTCCATTGTTAAGAAGGAAATTCTACTCGGGCATTTTCCTTCCGAGAATCGCTGTTTTGTGGAGTAAACTCTCGTAAAGATGCTTTTTCAATCGCTACATTATTAGTGTTTGTGGCAACTTATACGATTATTAATAATGTAGGTCAGTCCTTATATTAACAGTGAGAAGTTCAAAAGATGCCTCACAAAAGCTAAGCAAAATATTAAGAAATAGGAAATTCCATTAGAAGTAAAGAAAAAAATGATGAACTGTTATGTAATATCAGTCATCTTATATGGCAAAAGATGTGGTTTTATGGAATGATGCTGAGAATACCATGGACTGAACATGTGAGTAACGAGGACGTTTATATTTAAAATCAGTTTTAACATTTTAGGACACCTAATGAGAAAAGATATTTTGGAGAATCTGATGCTCGCAAGGCATATTGAAGCCAAATAGGGACAGAGGGAAACAATGAGTAACCTACCTAACAAGCTTGTACAAATGAATGTCAGAACAGTGGATTGAAGGAATGGTGAAAAGTCAACACTTGCTCACGGCTACAAAAGATTTGAAGTTGTGGAGAGCCATGATTGCCAACTTCCTAATGGGACACAAACCATAAAAAGACGACCCATTCTTGTGCTTTAGTTATATAATCTCTCATAGATCTGTCATAAATAAGGTTATTATGATTCCTTGAAGAATGTGCGAATAGCGGAAGTAATCAATACCATACACTGAACATTGTCAGTAACGATGATATTTTAAGCTAAATGAGGAAATTAAGGAAACATAAAGGCACTTACTTAAAATTAGTAGGAGAAAGCTGACATTTCTACGGCACATAATGAAGAAAGAAGGCTTAAATAATTTAAAACACTCACAGGACTTACTGAAGGCAAGAAGCACAGAAGAAAGCCATGAATAACCCACCTAAAGATATTTTTATTAATTCGTTTTCTGGGGTTTATCAACCCTTTCTAAGTTATATGAAGCTATAAAATATTTTAGATTGTAAGAAATTAAAACAAAAATAATAACGGTTTAATGATACAAGTGTTACTAATTAACCCATAGCTGGGAGGAGAAGAGCTGGATTCATATGTTTTCCCGAGCTTATTTGCGCGTAAGTGAATATAGCGAATCCAACGGGAAATGGAACTCGGCTCTCCAAACCTTTTGCAAACAGTTGCCAGGACAGGGATTAAGAGATAAAGCAAAAAGTCAAACTTTAGTAAGGGCTACAAGATACAGGAAGTTGTGGAAAGCCATGATCGCTCACGTACTGAAGGAAGAAGGTACATAAAAGAAGAATCAGTATGGTATTGGTAACTGAAGTAGGCTGTCGGAAGCAGGTGTGTTGCTGATTATTACGAAATGACTGAGGTAGTCATCCTGTCTAAGGTTGGATATCGATTTTTCTTTTTAGCAGGTCCACGCAGTGAAAAGTGCCGTCTGTTTCACTTTGGCTTTTGTGTGGGACGGGATTTGATGGAGACATGCATGAAATCCTGCATAGTGTGTTTCCCGAAGCGGCTTTGGGCTGTAAATATTATTGCTTCCGCTGAAAGCGAAATTGTCGAACAGATGAATTGGACAGTGAATTTTTATAGTCTTTGAGGTCTCATGTCACTAATATGAGTCCCGTAATATCCTGGACTAGTCGCATAACATTCCCTAACGCACATTTTTCCCCCCTGATCTTGATTTCCAATGCTGGTTACTTGTGATGAGGCAAACAGAGACAGTTTTGTCGGAAGTGTCTGACGTTAGTTGGTTTCACTGTTACATTCCCATAAAGAACTATCTTTTTGTCTGTAGACGAAATTTTCAACGGTTTATCCACCAGCCGCCGTTATGTCGATTAAGTACTTTTTTTCCCTCCTAAATGAACGGCAATATAAAATATAACATTACTGGAAATGATTAGATACACAAACGACTGTCGTTGATGCAGTTATTTAAACTTAAAGCAAATATTTACAAAAGCCAAGTATGTATTTTCTCACCGGACTTATTCAACCTTTACAGTGAGGTGATTCTAAAAGAATTACAAGTACTTCCAGTGGTTTCAGAATGCAAAAGTTAGGGCAAGAATGGTCGGTGATTAGTCAGAATATCTAGTGGATGTGATATTCTGACAGTGATGGATTGCCTTTTGGGATTTGGGTTAAAAGTCCACAATGGTGCGAATTTACCAGATAGTTGCAAGAAGTGTCGATACGCTTTTCACATCCAGGTTTGAGAGACAGGCTAAGACCACAAGCGGGTTGTGGAGCGTTCCCTTGAAGTCGTTCCACCCACTGCCTCTTAGAATCCAAGTTGCCAAGTCTGTCCCCCTCTTCTAATAAAAATGAGTAAGAAAAAGAAATGGTCTGTTCGTTAATACGATCTATGCAGTAGAGGTCAGGCGGAACGCAACACAGGAATCATTAGTGGCGGCTACAATCTTAATAGAAGATATGCAGATGACACAGCATTGATAGCTGACAGGGAAAGTAAACTACAGATCTTCATTCAGGAGGTATTAAAGGAAAACTAGAAAAATGGATTAACCATACATTGTAAGAAGATAGAATATGTTGTTGTCAGAAAAAGAACAACTCAAGCAGAAAACTACGTATTGGAAACACTAACATCCAACAAGTACAAACATTTAAATATTTAAGAAGAGCTTTAACAGAGGACAAAAAAAATGCAATACTGAATTCCGAAGACTCATTGGAATGGCGAAAGTTGCCTTCCAAATTTTAAGCAAAATATTAAGAAACAAGAAGATTTCGTTGGAAACAAAGAAGAGAGTATTGAACTATGTGGCGGTGAATGCTGGACAATCGTCTTATAGATGAAGAAGAAACTTGAAGCAGCAGAAATGTGGTTCGACAGAAGGATGCTGAGAATACCACGGACTGAGGAAGTGAGCAAACAAGAAAAATGGAAACAAAATGGGCAGAGGAAAGCAGAGAATAAAAAGCTTGTGTAAATGGTTGTTAGAACAGAGGTTAAGAGAACTAACAAAAAAAAACTGCTAAGAGCTACAAAGGACAAGAAGTTGTGGAGAGCCAGGAAGGGACACTGCACATAGAAGAAGAAGAAGAAGAAGAAGAAGAAGAAGAAGAAGAAGAAGAAGAAGAAGTTTTGTGTGATTTCTATCCACAAAAAGGCGGCAAATAACGACCGAATACACTGAAACAGACAATCGTCTTACGAAAAGTCTCTATATAACGTTGTATGCATTCTATCTTCTTGCAATTGATGTTTAGTCCTTTCTTCCTGTTTTCCTCCATTACTTTCTGTAGGAATTCTTGTCGTTTCCTTTCTGTATCTTTTACCAATAGTATGTTATATATATATATATATTACCTTGTTAAGATTGTGGCCACCAATAATGAATCCTGGTAGGACTTCTAATTCTCTCATTGTATAGTTTGAATAAGTCTGGTGAGAAGACACTTCCTTGTCTTACACCCTTTCTATTTTAGTATATCTATTGAATTAATTTCTATCCGTTGAAAACATGTCAAGGTTAAGAAGCAATTGCAATAGTTCTTTGTGGGGTACTTTATCAAACACTTTTGCATAATCTATAAAACATAGGTGTACATACATCTTGTATTTGTATCCCACAAGATCTTTACTATAATCTTTCTTTTCAGTGTATTTTGAATTAATATTCATTCGCAGAGGAAGCAGAAAAATAAACTTTTTTTTAAAAATCATTGTGTCTGTCAGCAGATCCTTTCGAAGGGTGCGTAAGTATTTTGCATCCTTTTAAAAAAATCATCTCGCCCAAGAGAGAGCAGAACGAACTAAGGGCCATAACTGCTCACCTTATTCATACATTGACATTCTCGAACGTTTTATTGAAACGAGAAGAGTTTTAGACATAGTCTGAGCAAAAAACAATCACGTAATTTATTTTCCATCAACCGCTGCATGTTTTCCATACGAATGAAAGAGAAAAGATAGCATCTTGCCAAACTGATGTACTTTATGCGTTCATATACAGTTGCATGCGGTTCATTTCCAACTGCATACAGTACAATTGTGTTTTTTATTACCTAAGCAATTTTTTGTATATATTGATACGAAATGTAAAGAAAGCATCAAGAGTTAAAAAAATAATTTCTATTCGAAAAGAAGGTCGATATATTAAGTAATGATCAATTATAATGATAACATAATAGATAATAATCTAATAAATATTAGGTTGTTCGGAAAATAATATCGTATCCCAAGTCGGTGAGCTTCTTCAGTTTCATCCTGGCAACATGTGACCTAGCATTCTTATGAAGCAGAAATGGACCTCGTCGATTAACCAGTGCCGATCGCATTTTGCTTAAATGAATGTGTATCTCATCTATTTTCTGGCACTGAACTTTGGCAGATGAGGATCTGGTTAGATTCCAGAAAGCTGTAATGGATAATACCAATGGCGGACCACCAAACAGTCACCACAGTCTTCAGTTGGTGCATTTCCTGTTTTGGAAAGTATTTGTGTCCTTCATCATACGCAAGCCATTGAGCCGATCGTTTATGATTGTCACAAGGGCTTAATTTATCATCACAAATTATTATTCGATCAAAAAGTGGATCATTCGAATTTCGCAAATACAGAATCGAACATTTCAAAACGTCGTACTCTTTGACATTCACAGAGTTCATGTGGAACCCATTTGTCGAGACTTTTCACAATGCCAATTTTCTTGAGATGGTCCGATATTGTTGAAATGCCATTACCTGAGACAATTCTCTGGAACTTTGACGTGGCTTTTTGTTCGGCTAGTGTATTCAGAAGTTGATCGTCAATTACAGATGGATGCCCTCTACTACCTTGATTCTCACCCCATGACCTGTCAATGTTTGCGGTAGTTTGAAAAGCATTATGACCAAACTTAAACTCATGCCCAAAAGTAAACACATCTCTTATTTTTTCATGTTCAAGATGATGGGTATACAAGGTGCGATGGATAAATTGTCGTCATTTTATGTTTTTAATTTTGCGCATGCGCGTTGTTTTTGCTTTTAGTCGGCTGCACAATATAGTAGGGACAGTCTGTGAGACGCAATTTACTCCAACAGAAATTTGGAAACCGCATGCTTTACTGCTTGGCATACACACCGGAAATTCCAATGCCAACATTATAGAGTTTTTGTGTGTCAATCAGTGCAGAGGATTCGGAAAGAGTTGGATGAATCTAATGTTGAATACGAAGGTGTTTGGAGTGATCACTAGTGATGGTGAAGTTATGTCCCCATTCATCTTAGCACAGGGCCTCAGACTCGACACGGAGGCCTACATCAAGTGCCTTGAGTCAAGAGAGTGTCTACTGGAAGACAAGATGTCTGGCAACAGGACTCTGCACCATATCACATAAGCAGGAGAACACAGTCATGGCTGACAGACAATTTCTGCGATCAAACTACGCCACCTACCTCCCCAGACTGCAACCTCATTAATTATTATGTGTGGGACACAGTTAAGCAAGAGACCAACAAAACACCTTGTAACAGCAAAGATGAACCGAAGGCAAGGATTATAGCAGCACTCACCAACTTAATCAAGGAGACCGACCAGAAGATTTTCAGGAGATTCTAAATTTCGTCTGGAGGAGGCCACTGAAGTCAATGGCGATTTTATTGAATAAATTTACTCTTTAGTATTTCAATATATTTTTGTGTAAGTTTGGTAAATATATCTGTTAAAATGAGATGTCAGTGTTATTTTCATTTTTGTGTAATTTAGACGACAATTTATCCATCGCACCCTGTATAATGTTTGAAGTTTAATTCTGAAAACAAAGATTTAATCATTAGGAATGAGTAATATACTTTTGTGCAACTATTATAACGATATATTAGAACACGGCTAAAATGCTTATTCTAAAATTATATAGTATTTTCCGAACACCCTAATACATATATATTATTAAATATTGATCTTTCGGAATGATCTGATCAAGGGTCGATTTATTAATTAAATTTGAATGAACACCCGGAATGAAGAGAATTTTAAGGTGCAATGAACTAATCTGTTCATAAACAGAGTTACATTAAGTTGGCCAAGAATCAATCGTCCAATAAATATCCCGTCAGACATTTGGAAGCACGTAATGAGTTACAACTGGCGTCTAATTGATAAACTGCAATTTCATCATCTCGCTATACTGTGAACTATTCAAACTCTTGTCTCCATCTTTATTGTATTGAAACACTTTGTTTTAACCGATGCATTATTCGACTTTATTCAGCTTTATCTTACAATTGAGATACTTTTTCGGTCGTTAAATTGAAATGCCTAAAATATCTTTAGCGGTGGGGCTCAGGAAAAGTTGGTTCGCAAAAAATATTTTTTTGCTTACTAATGTTCAGCCAATACAAGGCTCAAGAGCCACACAAGGTAGAGGCTTTTAATGGTTTATTTTGTTTTACGGCAGAACAACCTCAGTGGGTTACTTAATGCCGACAAGATTTTTAGGATAGTTTCGTATGAATAGAATATGTATTCTTTGAGGGAAATCAGTTTGTTGATCAGGTTTCATTAGGGTATTTTTTTAAACAGGGTTTTAGTCGAGAATCAAATGTATTACTAGCTATATTTATTTCTTAAAAAATGTATTGCTGGTATTTTCACAATAAAAATCTATTTTGATACTTTCATTGTGATTTGACACTATTTGGGTGTTAACTATTTGCCCATAGTTAGGACCGTAACAGGTGCTACTACTCCGGGTCAGGGTGGACCTGGGAAACAACAGCAATTAAGAGGTAGTTTCACGCTCTTCAAAACCAACCGGTCAGAGGTCTTGCTGGCGGTTGTAGTTTATCGTCATACACAGGAGGTCAAGGTATAGGGTTACTGAAGGAGAATGTTATATCAGCAGTAAGTGTAAGATGTAAGACGTGCAGTTTATGACGATATATAAGAAAGATAACGGGGCATTTCGACTTGTTGTAATGGTTAGCAAGGACTGAATAGTGACTTCGATCCCGATGCTCCATAATTACGGTTTTGTGCCACAACTAAGATACGATTAGTAAATCACTTTAAGAAAGATAACGTTTAATCCCAGACTTGAAGAGTTTAAATTTGTATTGTTTGTGAAATCAGCCTCTCGGTAATCTGTTCCACAAATTCTCAGTTCTTGGAAAGAATCTGTCCGAATGGAGCTATCTTCTTACTAATGGAAGACGAAGGGAATAGTGATAATTCGTTTCAGTATACATGGCATTGCGGGTCTTGGCTGTGAAGGTCTGAACTGGTGAAACAAAGGAAGTTTGCTATGGAAATAGCGATAGAATAGCGGGAGGCTTGCGGCGTTTCGTCTGCGGGAAAGGAGCTGGAGCATGAAAAATAATTAATCTTCCACAAGTCTGCGGAGGTGCTTTTGAACATTATCAAGGTTGCAGAATGAGGAATTGGAAGCTCCAGCTCAGCAGGAGGAGCCAGGTACTTAGTGAAGCGGTATAAGGAACTGGCTATTTTCCCCGTATCATTAACAATGGATCGTATATAAAAGTTCCACTTGAAGTCTGGGGTGAGCATACTTGCCAATAGGCGTTCAAAGCAAATAGCATCCTTAAAAGAACAGCCGTTCATTGCTATAGGCAAAAATTCAGGGTCTGAATATAATACGATAATGGAATTATATTAGTTTAGTATTTGAGGTATTGAATATTACCAGCCAGTTATTCCACCATTTAGCCATTAGAGCTAAGTCAGAGACGAGATCGGCTGCCAGCATTCTGTTCATCTAGATTTTCAAATATCGTATCATCCGCATAGATATTCACTAAAGATCGGAAGATCGGAGCATGTTCTTAGGCAAATATATATATATATATATATATATATAATTTTAACCTCTGTCTCTCTGTTTGTTTTTTAGCGAACTCCTCCTAGGGATTTGAAGAAATTGCATTACCCAGGGTACTAGGATAAGTATATTTCATTTTGAGCAAAAGGTGTCCCTTCGTAGGGGCGGTAAGGACACCTCCCCATTGATTTTTTTCCCCTTTGATTTAAATTAAATTTGAACAAGGGAATTACTGCTATCTAAAATATAGAAGGAGAAAGCCTGAAGATGAAATTTACATGGGCAAAATGAAAATGAGACAATATGGACGTCAAGTTGAACAAGAATTCGCCAATCAGTGGGCAGCGCTTTACAGTATATATTTGTTGCGATAATTCAACTGTCATATCAATGTTGAAATTTGGCCATCAGTTCATCCAAGCAAGTATTGCATCAAATACACATCAAACGGGTCAGATCAAGCTGTTTTTTCGCTCAAATCTCCCACTGAAAATTTTTCCCTTTAATTTAAATTTGAACAAAGCAATGATTCCTATCCGAAATATAAAAGGAGAAAGCCAGAAGATGAAGGTCACATCGGCAAGATCATTGAATAATATTGAAATGCATCATTTTTCTCCATAAATTACAACAATCAATTAAAAATCAATCATCATTTTCTTACAAAAAGAATGTGTGACACGCAGCAAGGCGTGGGTAATTCGGTTAGTTGTTAAGATAAATCAGAAAAAAGTGAGTTTCCGTGGGACGCCTGAATTGATGGGCTTCAGAAAACTAAAAATGTCTTAATCATTTCACCCCAAGTAAAGCGGGAATGCAGCTAGTACGCAGGGGTTACAGGGAGTGAAATTGTGAGAGAAGACTTAGTATAGGGAGGATTGAGGAAAGGACAAATGATGAACGGGATTCAAGAAGACAGAAGATGCACTTAAACTTTTAAAGATTGCAATTCAGAGAAGCAAGTAAACGGAAGGGAGTTCCACAGAAGGGAAGTGCGAGAAAAGAAACTATTGGAGTTTTAACAGTAATCTAGTAGCACGCTTAAGTTCATGTAGTCGGAGCAGGGAAAAATGCTCGTCAGCGCAATTGCTATGAAAATATTTGTAGAAAAGACAGAGGGAAGCCACGCTACGCCGGTGAGAAAGTTACTGAAGTCTAGATTGCTGGTCAAGATTGACTAGATTACAGGGACTTCTTTGGATTTTATCAAGAATTTCGAGATGCATAGCAGGAGCACCAGACCAAATATATCAGCAGAATTCCATGCACAGACAAATGGAAGATTTGTAAATATGCAACATGGAATCTGACGAGGAATATTTTCTGGCACGACGCAGTAACCCAACTTTCCTTGCAGTAGATGTAGCTGTTGATTCGATGCTTAATATTTGTATAATGCTTATTTAAAACATGTGTATAAGGGATAGTTATTTGTTAGAATTAGCTAGCTTTCGTATGGTGCATCTTGCGGGGAAAACGCTCACTCGTATTTCCTTGAGAAATTAAGGCTTACATTATAACGTGGCGGCTAGCAATCTCATATACCTAGCCTTCTTTTGTTCAAACCGGCAACAGATTGCATTTACTTTTATATTTGCACTTGCACAGCAATTAGGGAAGAGTGGATCACTCATGGAGAGTATTATTTGTTCTCGTTGAGTTTTCTTACCAGT
This sequence comes from Acanthosepion pharaonis, assembly GCA_903632075.3. NCBI lineage: Eukaryota > Metazoa > Mollusca > Cephalopoda > Sepiida > Sepiidae > Acanthosepion > Acanthosepion pharaonis. The sequence continues at coordinate 5,215,799 of CAHIKZ030004979.1, read as the reverse complement.
ACGAACAGGTGACTTATAGGGGTAAAGTAGATGATGGAGATACTGCATTATTCTTCTCAGCATTCCAGTTGGTTTTACAACTATCCTTTTAATGGTTTTGCTTTCCAGTTCCCCCACAATTCTTTACAAGATTTTTCAAAAATTCTTTCAAGCCCTTATAATGATAAACATAGCTGTCAACTATTCTTCTATATACCGTGTCTCTTCAAGACGTTGGCGATCATGGCTCTCCAAAATATTATGTCTTTGTACCACTTAATACATATTGATTTTTTGTTAATTCGCATAAACCCTATTCTGCCAACCATTTACCCAATTCCGCTATATAAGTTATGCGTTGTTTTCCCTCTGTCTCGCTTGCCTTCAATCTGTTCTGTGAGTATCAAATTTTCCAGGCCCGCTTTGCTCATTATGTGCCATTGAATTTTCAACTGTCTCTTCTTGATCTGATGTTAAGTATGTTTCTTTTTTGTTTCCATTTTATCTAAAACTTCGTTGTTGCCCACGTGTTCAGTCCATGGTATCCTCAGCATCATACTGTAGAACCACATTTCTCTTGCGTCAAGTCTCGTTTTCATTTTTGTACAGCTTATCCATCATTCACTGCCATATAGGGGTACTTATATCCCGTAACAGTCTGCTATCAACACTGTGTCATTTTCATATCTTATGTGGCCGCCAATAAGAGACCTTGTTCGGTCTTTAATTTTCTGAGAATCACCTCACTATATAGATTGAATAAGTAGAGTGAGAAGACACATCTTTGGGCTTACAAACATTTCTATTTTTGTATATCTACTGAATTCATTTTCTATCGTGGTGCGTTTGATAGCTAGTTCATCTCGTGGAACAATTCACCGGTTAAACAATTTCAATCGACATGGAAGACTAATTATTGTTGCACATATATCATACTAAGTCATCTCCTTCTCTCTGCTGCGTTCCTTCAAGATGGACGCTATAGAACTTTCCACAACTTCACATTCTATGTAGCTATAAGTAATATTGGCCTTTTTTCTCTACTTGTAACTGTCTGTTTCGTTTGCTGACAACCATACGTTCTGTCACTTTGCAATGACAAATTTTATTAAATTAAATATATACGACAGTAGTGATATACTAAAAAATCTTCTTAGATTCATTTTCATAGTGTAGATAGGCGCCAATGCATGCTAACTCCATCAAATGATCAGCTTAATTAGTCACATATCCAAGCTTATTCGGTTGACTTTGAACTTCATCAAACGATCGGCTTAATGAGCGACATATCCAAGCTTATCCGGTTTATCTCGAACTCCATCAAACGATCAGCTTAATGAACCACATATCCAAGCTTATCCGGTTGATATCGAACTCCATCAAACGATCGGCTTAATGAACCACATATCCAAGCTTATCCGCTTGATCCCGAACTCCATCAAACGATCAAACCATATCAAGCTTATCCGGTTGATATCGATCTCCATCAAACGATCGGCTTAATGAACCACATATCCAAGCTTATCCGCTTGATCCCGAACTCCATCAAACGATCAGCTTAATGAACCACATATCCAAGCTTATCCGGTTGATATCGATCTCCATCAAACGATCGGCTTAATGAACCACATATCCAAGCTTATCCGGTTGATATCGAACTCCATCAAACGATCAGCTTAATGAGCTACTTATCCATGCTTATCTGGTTGATCTCGATCTTCATCAAACGATCAACAGTGTGGTTTTGTTAAATGCACGGGGATAAGTAATGCGATATTTATGATTAGAATGACATCAGAGAGAACAATAAAGAAATATAAATATAAAGAAATAACTATGTTTCAAGGAAACAAAAATCTATTTGAGCTTCTAATAAAACTTATTTTGGAACGATATTAGAGTAATCTAGGAATTATACTAGGAGCAAAACACCTAGATATGGATAGAAAATAAACTGAGAAAGCGCACGAAAACAGAAAGGCTTATTTGTCCCATCATGGGATTCAATCCGAAGGCAATGTAAGAAAATCAAAAGTCATATCAAGAATTTTTATTGGTTTGCAGAATCTTAGCAATTTTTTTTCACATTAAAGGTCACACTTTACAAGGTCCGGGTCCCACTCTTGGTTACGTTAGGAGGCCATTTGTGTGTATAGTTGAGAGAGATAACGATTTAATCTAGCCTTGAATAGGTTAAGATTGTAATGATCGAGGAAAAAGGGTCGATTCCATAGGGCAGTGGTTCGCGGGAAGAAGCTGCTCGAGTGGAACTTACTTCTCACCGATGGAATACAGAGGGAATGTGGGTGGTTTGATAATATGTAAGTGGCATGGCATGGCATGTTCTTGCTATGAAGGTTTTCCTTGTCGGTTCCAGGGAATAAATGGAAGTAGCGGTAGAACAGCTAGAGGCATACCACACGTCGCCTGTAGGAGAGGGGTTGAAGAGTGGAGAATAATTCGTCATCCACAAGGGCTCAGAGTCGATTTTAAACTCTATTAAGGCTGGAGAATGAAGTCTTGGTAGCTCCTGTCCAAATATGATAACAGTGCTCTATTTTTGCCTCATCTAGCTCTTCTAAAGGTAGAGGATATCAGGAGGAGTTTGCAGGTGATACCGTGTTGATGACAGACAGAAAGAAAACGGCAGAAACTTTTAGACAAGGTTGTAGTGGAAGGCGAGAAGAAAAGAACAAGAGGAACAGCCCCGGATGTAAGCTAAAAACTGGAGGTGTCAAACCTAATCAAATATAGAAGTTTAATTATCTGGGTAGTGTCTTAACCGATGACATCGAAATCGGAGGGCGCATTTGAATAGCGATAGATATCTTCCAAAAGCTAAATAAAATATTAAGAAACAGATAAAAATAGAAAAAAAGCGTGGCGAACTGCTATGCAATATCAGTCGTTCTATATAGCAGTGAATACTGGACAATTTCCTCACAGACGAAGAGATGACTTGGGGCAACGGAGATAAAAAATATGCTGGTAATACCATGGATGGGGTATGTAAGTAACGAGGACATCTTAAGGAAAGTGGAAACGAAAGGAATATTATATTTAAAATCAGAAAGAGACAGAAAAAATTCTAGGAGACCTAATGAGGAAAGAAAGCTTGGAGAATTTGACACCCCTAGGACATATTGAAGGCAAGAGGGACAGAGGGAAAAAGCAAGTAACCTGTTTAACGAGCTTGTCTAAATGGATATCAGAACAGTAAGTAGGAATAATAGTAAAAGGACAAGCATTGCTCTGAACTACAAAGGAAAGGAAGTTGTGGAGAGCCATATTCACTGACGTTCTGAAAGGACACAAAACATAGATGAAGAAGAATGTTTAGATACTTGTCTCACTTTTCTTTTAAATTTTACTTTGTGATCTGTTGGAAGAACGGCACCCACAATCAGGTATCTTTTTCTTTTGTTTTTTTTTGCTGACGAAAACTAGATTCAGTCTTTTGTTCGGAATTAGGTAATCCGTTTGTATCTCAAGGCCACAAAGAAATTTATATATATTTTTTTCTCTAAGAAATATTCTGGTTTGTGTTTATACCATTGATTCATATGTTCAAATCCCAGCCAGTTGCATATTTTCCAATGGATGAGTCTTCCAACCTTGTCATACCTATATTCTACCCTTTCTAAGCCAATTTATAGAATTCGTTTATTATATGATTCGAATCTCGGCTTTATCACCGCATATCATATTAACCTAAGAACTCGAGTAATGCTCTTAAATAGTCTAGTCAGATTTAGAATCTCATATGCCATGCATTGCGTCCAACTCGTTCAGAAATGTTTAAACTGTCAGTTATATACAACGGTTTTCTCAGCCAAATGATTAAAAACGGATACAAGCGAATGAATCCGCTTATAGATGATAATCCTTCATTGGATATTAACAGACTGGCATCACAGAATAAATAAAAGAACTTTACCAAATAACAAAACCCATATCATTTGAAGACCTTCAACAGCAGTAACAACTAAAATAGATAGCACATATACAGAGAAGGGAAAATAAAGTTATAATTAGGATATTGGCTTTCCACGCCACTTTAAACAAAAGATTAAGAAAACTTCAATCAGTACAGAAACGACGATAACAGAAGACTTAAAAGCCTATTAAAAAATGTTTTAAGTGAATTTTTTTTATAAATTTCACCTGTCAGTGACGCTAACTCTTCAGTTAATGAATGCTGAATATTTTCTGTATAGAAACGGATATTCTCTTTACTACCATTATTATTATTATTATTATTATTATTATTATTATTATTATTACATGACATACTTTTTCATGTTAATACCAGGTGTTTGTTTATTAACGGTGAAGACTGGGCGATAGAAAATCTCCCCAAATCTCTTACATCTTTCCCAGTATAATTAAAGACTTCAGAATTGTTGTCGCCTGGACTGTCTCAATTCTTTTTTGAAGTTTAATATTTTTAAAGTCGATTCTTTATTTTTTTGTTGCAATTCTAAATACGCTACCCATCGTCTTCATTAGTATATATGCTGTTCGGACCATCTTTGTTGTTATACTCCCAAAGTTTCACCTGTTGTATACTTTAGCTTTCTTCAAGTGCACGAAGACAGACATCTGAAGAAGGGCAGAGGTTGCAACAATTGAAACGTTGTGTGTATAACAACGAAAATGAACATGATGGTCCGAATAGGAAAGAAGATAATAATGATAAATACTCATTTAAAAAATTCCAACAGGAATTATATTTCATGTTCCATTTTTTTCAGCTCTCGTTAAAGGTTTGGGTATTTTTCCGCTGTTTTTACTTATTTCCTTTTCTCGTTTAGTTCTGCGATCAGGTTAACTTTTTATTATTTACAATTATGATCATCCCGAATAAGATGAAGGCCGATTTGAAAGAAGCAAATGTTTCTTATTTTCCAAGAGTACTCTTGACCTTGACTTGTGTCGTTCATAACTTATCCGTTATGTACTGTGTCTTTGTGTCAATGGCATTTGATGATGAAAGTGAGTACAAGTAAATTTTAGATTCACACCTTTTCAGCAAACTATTGTAGAAGTAAAAGAAACTGTTTTAACAAGCATTTGAACTCGTATCGTCCATTCCCTTTTGTTATAACGAGCCTGGTTGGTAACTCGATGGGTGACCGCTTGGGGATATCAGGTGCTGTAAGCTTGGATGTGCGGGTGGTGTAATGGATAATGGCTCGGATTTGTTTATCGGAGAGCTGAGTTTCAATTTCCGTTGGTTTCGTTATATTCACTTACGCGCAAATACCATTGGGAAAGGTATAAATTCACCTATTCTCCCACAGCTATGGATTAATTAGTAATTTCCAATCACTAAATTATACTGTCTCAAAAAAAGTCTTAATTTCTTTCTAAAAATATTTTCTGGCTTTATTTATTAATCGGTCGAACATTCATGAGTGTATCACGCTAACCATCACGGCCCTGTATCAAGGTCGGAAGGTTATTAGGGTAACATTCTGTGTCATAACTGGTCAATGTAGGTGACTGCTGGGCGACCAAGCCATCTTGCGCCATGGCTAGGTGCCATGAGCATTTTATCACTCGTAAGTTCTTGTTTTTACCCGCCAGCAAAGCGCATTCTGCGTTCAATGAAGATTCTAGAAATATCAGGGATAGGCCCATAGAGCTGTGATTTAGTTGGATGCTGTATAACCGGCAAAGATTGATAAGCTCTATAAAACAACTCAATCTAATCCGTATTGCCGATTTTCTTTCGTTATGAGTTGATAAGCATAAAGTTCTCTTAATATTTATTTTACGTCTATAAAATAAAGCAGAAAAGCAAGAATAAAGAACAGTTCAGTACATTTTTTATTTCAATAAAAATTAATTTGTATTTCACGCTTTTAACCAAGTTAAATTATTTGTTTATCACACAATTTGTTATTTTACTAAACATAAATTAACATTATTCGATATAATGACAAAAACATTAAATAATATTTGTTTCTTACGAGAAAATAAAATGATAAACCTTAATGACGTAATTCTCAATTGAAATTCCACGTCAACTCTAAAACGACAACAGAGAAGTTGTTATCACTTTTATTAGTTGTCATCGTTTCTGCAATAAAATAAACAAATATTTACTGAAAAGAAAATAGTAATAAAAACATTGACAGGAGCAAGCAGTCTGTTTTATTTACCGTGTCATTCATCTTTGTTTAAACGCGTTATTGAATTACATTTTGTAACGTCAGATTCTATTACTAATGCAATTCATAAATGTTTGTTTTGGGGATGGAAAAATTCTACCCTCCCCACGCTTCTCTTTCTTTCTTTCTTTCTTTCTTTCTTTCTTTCTTTCTTTCTATGTATTTATCTTTCTATCTATATACAAGATCTGTTAGAAGGTATCCAACCATTTTGATAATCTCCAGAAATTTTTGCGCGGTCTTGATGCAAGTAGGCAATAAAGAGAAGCAATAAAATGATAGCCACAATGGTAAGATTAACTGTTTCCTTATAAGGAAACATTCGACTTTCATCGACAGAACAGCGCTACTATTTGCAAAATTTTTATAAAATCGTTCTTAGTATATATATTCACACGATTGTCCTCTGCTTGTTACCACAACATTTCGGTTGTTGGGGCCCCCGGCATTCATCAGGTGCTTATCGACTGTAGTAACCTACAGGGAATTCTTTACTTAACCTACGGGTGTAGAGTGTTCCCGTTCCACTACACATGTCTAAGGATATCGTCTAGTTCTTATTTTTACTACTAAATGATATCCCTAGTCATAGACAATGGAACAGTTTATCCCTGTTGGATAAATAAAGGGTTCAGTTCAATGCCCTGTTCATTGTCCACATCCATATACACCTGATGAAGGGTAAAACTGCTGAAACGTTTTGATAACAACAAAGATGAAGATAATCGTCCGAATATAAATAGTGTAGATAATAATAACTCCTCATCCCGGAAATTCAGACAGAAAATGGTTTTAGGAAAATACGTTTCTCAAGTCTACTTTTATCGCGCCGTCTTTTATTGATGGGGGTTTCCTTCCTGACCTTTTGTTTAAAGTCGTGTGGAAAGTGAATAGCTTCATTAGGTCATTCTTTTGTGTTCCATTTACATGTGCTATCCAATATTGTTGTTGCTGCTGTTCAAACTCTTCAAGGGTTGCGTTTTCTGCTATTTGGTATAGTCCTTTTTATGATCATGTAGCACTAGGTAACGAGATTCAATGAAGATTATATTTCTCAAGACTGCAGAGTTTATTCAGTGGAAGTCATTTAAAACATTGATCTGAGAAAACGGTTGTATACAACTGACATTTAAACATTTCTGAATCTAGGCGCCAGACATGTCGTCAATAGAAGCGTCTAGATCTAACGTGGCTATTTAAGAACATTACTCCAGTTCTGAGGTTAATTTTTTTTAAGAATCTTTAGGAGGTGTTGGACAAATCTATCTCTAGAACGGCCTATTCTGTGTTCAATTTATTTATCCCCTATACTAAATTTATCCATTAACTGATCCATACAGCGAGGTATTGGAAGTGTTCGTTATTTATTAATTCTACAATCTGAATTTTTATTATGGATTCAATGCAGGTGCCATCACTGCTTTCATTCTAATTCCCGATTATAGTTTCGGTTTCGAAAAGTTTATCTTGAGTCCCACTTTTTGGAATACTTGGTAGAGAAAATTGAAAAAAAATAAACATTAGTCAGTGCTCATGAGCTCTTTGTATTGTGAGACATTTGCAGTAAATTCCTCATTCATTCTTTTGCAACTTCGTATCACCCAAGTGCTTCATCTTGCTAACCTTACAGGGCAGATATTCCGTGCACGAGAATAATGAGAACGCGGGTGGGGGAGGCAGCTGATGGCAATCACTGAACAGAAATTTGCATACTGTATAAAATTAAAAAAAAAAAGGGATGGATAAATGTGTGAGGTCTCAATAGGAATTTTTTGAAGTGAACAAAGGCGTCATTGTTTCGGAAGGTTATTCTTGCTTTCATCGTAACTGGCTGGATATATTTCGAACAGATATTTCTCAGTCTACCTCTCTATCTCAATCAGGTTCTATCTATCTATCTATCTATCTATCTATCTATAAAGCGTATATATCTCAAGTTTCTTGTTATTTCACCAAGATTTTCAGTGATAAAAATAAGTAATTAAATAAGTAAACCTAACACGGAGCAATCGGTCCGACTGGAGAAGATACTAATTATACGAAGATGATGTTGACTAATATAATAAACATGAGAAAAAAATGACAGGGTGGCCGGAAATATGAACTCCATTGTTACTAAAGATGACGTACCAATATGAAACGTTCTAAGAAAGTTAATTTATAAAACAGTTTGAATTCACCCTTTCAACGGAATATCGATAACTATAAAGCAGAATTTATTCTTATGAATATCTGTCTTAAAATCTCTGCTTGTGTGTGTGTGTGTGCGTGAGGGAGAGAGAGAGAGAGTGAGTGTGCGTGTGAGCGAGAGAGAGACAGAGAGTGTGTGTGTGTGAGCAAGAGAGAGAGAGTGAGTGTGTGAGCGAGAGAGAGAGAGAGAGAGAGCGTGAGAACGAGAGAGAGGGAGTGAGAGAAATAGGAGTGAATTTTGTGAGAGAGCGAAATGTGAGAGTGAGAGAGCGAGTGAGAAGGATAGAGTGAGTGTGTATGTAAGAGAACGTGAGATTCTGTGAGAACGAGAGTGTGAGAGTGAGCGAGTGAGATAGAGAGAGTTTGTGTGTGTGAGAGAGCGAGAGAGCGAGAGTGTGAGAGGGAGGAAGTGAGATAGATAGTGAGAAGGTGTGTTGGTTTTTGAGCTCTATGCAACAAATAACCATGATTTTGAACAATGTATTTACTTAATCGCATTTCATTTAAGAATGGCCACTATCACGATCTCTTGGATAATAGTTTATACAATTAAATAAAAACAAAGAATCAGTTTTGCTAAACATACGGACAGTTTAGCATTATAAATCGAACCACTCAATAAAAACTGAAATAATTTTCGAATTTTCAAAACTAATATGCCCTGCGCTCTCATTAATGACCGGAGTAAATTTGATAGACGTCTTTAAGTTATGTGATAACATTCAAAAAATACTCTTGGTGAATTATAGATTGAATTCTTTGTTAGTTTTTATGTTCCATTGTTTTAAAGAAACAAACAAATACTCATCTACATCTATCTATATTTCTCAGATGAGGTATCGTAACTATTTACACCTTGTTCGGACTGTTGCCCTCATCTTTACTGTTACATTTACGACGTTTTGCTGTTGAATGTTCCGGCCTTCTTCAGCTGATATTTGTTGGAATTTATTTAGTCCAGAAACATAACGGAGAAACATGCTGACCCCTTAAGATAAGACTACAGGAATACCGTAAGGCCGTAACACGAAGAGAAATAGATAAATCATACATGGCTGACCACATATGGAGAGAAAAGGGAGATCATTGCCCTCTGTGGAATGAAGTTGAAATAATAGATAGAGAATATCACTGGAAAATATGAAAACTCAAGGAATTAGCACATATGTTAAACTGAAAAAATATAAGCCGGCCAAGTATGAATACAATATGGGAACTAGTACTAGTAGGGCGGTTAGGGAATATCTCACTATAAGGATTACTATTCGTATCACTATTCGGTGTTTATTTTTCGAGCGAGAATTATCGAGCAAGTACTATTAGTGCGAGTGTTATTCGAAGGCGTTTGACATCAGTATTGTTCAACGGCGTTACTATAGTTATATATGCAATTACAAAGTCTCTACTACAATGAGCATTACGAAAGTGACAACGAGTGTTCGTTGACATGACAAAAGTGGTAACGAGTTTTCGTTGATATGACCAAATATCATCAGCTTGTTAGGGATAATTATAGAAATATCTGATGACATATCAGGTCTTGGTCACTATATCATATTGTAATGGAGTCTGTCGACTATTTTATTACAAATAGAGAAAGGCGAACACGGATATGAAGTAAACCGAATTGTACAAAGGGAAAGGAGGCGAACACTAGACAGTATATCTGACATGAGTCACGTCTCTATTCATTCATGTCAAACTATTCTTTTTTGTAAGCCTGTATGTCTTTGGATGACAAGATAAGAACTTAATGATAATCAAGTGTAACCTCATTTTTAAATCGATATCAATTGTATAGCACAATCAGTATAATCAAACACAGTTTATGATCCTGGCGATAATGTTCGCACTGCTATCGTACGGTTGACACTCCTTCCTGGTCTTTTAAATAGGAATAGAGGTTTATCCTTTGTTTCATGTCTAGGATTTGGCTTCCGTTTTTTTCTAAAGTCTACTTCAGCGCTATACTCCTAACGTTTGTCCTTTGATACGCTAATATAACTCCACACTGTAACCGTCTACCTTGAGTGGTTGTTGGGCCTTATATTCGGTGAATATTGGATAACGCGACCTTAAAATATCAGAATTTCCAAAGAGAAATGGACACATTATACGTATATGACATGCATGGCGTAGCAATGTCGAACGATCTTGGCGGTCTGTCTGTTAAAAGAAAACATGACAGCTGTCAGAAAAATATAAAAACGAAAGCCAAACTTAGGAAAATATACACAGTTGTTATTACTCATAGATCAACAGTGCTTTGAGCCCCACTGGGGATTTTTTATTCTTCTATTATGTGAGATGTCCTTTCAGGACGTATGTGATTATGGATCTCCATTTCCTTCTGTCCGTTGTAGCTCTTAATTTGCCTTGGCTTTTTTCTCACACTCTGTTCTGCCATCCACGTGCTTAAGCCCGTTAAGTATGTCACACGTTGCTTTCCCTTGTCCATCTTTCCCTCTATCTACCCTGTGAGTATCAGATTTTCCAAACCTTCCTTTCTCATTACGCATCCCAGAAATTTCAGCTGCCTCTTCTTGATGTTAAGTATGAGTTTTCTTTTTCTTTGCATTTACCCCAAAACCTCATCTTGATCTCAGTTTTGGTCCATGGTATCCTCAGCATTCTTCTGTAGAACCATACCTCAGCTGCCTCGAGTCTTTTCTTCATCTTAGAGGAGATTGTCTAACGTTCTCACCTGAATATATCCACTTTATATATACAACCAACTCGTATGCCGGTATAACAGCCCAGATTAACTCTCTCCCAGACTGTAGCTGGGTATCGTTTAGCCTAGCCTAGAATACCCCGACTCTGTGTTGTGATTGCGTTTAGTCTACTTCATACCTTAAGGTATCCTAAATTATTCCCCACTCGGCTAGTCTTTACTTCCTTTTATTAGTAGTATGAAAATGTATTTTTCTCAAAAGGAGAATGTTATGGAAAATGTGAAAGCTTTAATACCAAAAAGCTTTGGACCAAAATCAATAGGCAGTCAGAATTTAGGCCGAGTAATTTGCAAATCGGCATAATATAGAGGACTTTAGAAAGCACACAGGAAATCATAATATCCATGACTATAATCTGTGAACACAATGATACGCATCATATTACATGGCAAAAAAAGCAAATATATTCTGGCTTCTTGGATATATTCCAGCCCATATCTCATACTCAGGTATATAAATTATAACTTATACAGCGAGAAAATTAGAAGTCCTATCAACATTTATCACTGGCGGCCACAATCTTAACAGCATAAGATGTGCACATGATACACAGACATTGGAAGGAAACTACAAAACCTCTCACAGAAGTTTGCGAAAGAAAACGATAAGAAAGGACTAAACATAAACAAGACAGAATGCATGTTTATCAGCAAAAGGATGAGCCCGAAATGCAAATTACAAATCGTGGATTCTAAAATCAAACTGATACAGAAATTGAAATATCTGGGAAGTTATTCTAACAGAAAACGGAAAGTGCGACTGAAATCCGAAGACGCATTGGGAGGGCCAAAGATGCATACCAGAAGCTAAGTATTACGAGACAGAAAACCTCGTTAGAAACGAAGAAAAGAGTACTGAACTGTTACATAATATCTGTCATCTTATATGGAAGCGAATCGTAGACAATCTCCTCGAAGATGAAGAAGAGACTTGAAGCAACAGAAATGTGGTTTTATAGAAAGATGCCTAGGATACCATAGACAGAACATGTGAGCAACGACGGAGTTTTAGAGAAAATGTAAGCAAAAAGGAAACATACTTAACATCAGGAAGAAGCAGTAGAAATTTATGGGGAACGTCATGAGGAAGGAGGGCTTGGAAAATTTGATACTCACAGGAGAGATGGAGGGAAAGAAGAACAAAGGAAAGTAGCGCGTAACATCGTTGATAGGCTTGAGTAAATGGATGGTAGAACCTGGTTTGATAGAAATAACAAAAAGAAAAAAACAGAAAAAAAGAGCTTTAAGGGACAAGGAGATGTAGAAGGCTCTGGAAGTACACGACACATAAAAGACAAAAAAAGTTAAAACAGCCCAGCCCAGAATAACCCCAAGTATACTCTACGTTGAGGGTGTACTGGTGATTGTTAAACCGGTACCTGTCTTGACAAATTAAATATAGATATTTATTTTAATTTTGAATCCAAGCTTTTGCTCTTATAAAATTAAATACAAAATATTGTACAGTAATACGAGTGTACCAACATAGGAGTTTTTGACATTTGAGCTGGAGTTGGGTTGATATTTTACCTTAAGATACGAGCTGAATTCTGAGATACGAGAGTTTCAGTTAATTATCCCTTAGTTGGCGCAGCGACCCCCAAACTTCGGGTACACGTTTTTACTTGGCTCGGGAAGGATCTCTGTTGTGTTGTGTCTTTTTTGCTGTTATTTTGCAAAATTCATTTAGTGACACCATATGTTCGAAGAAAGTAAATATTAAGAGCGGTGGTGAAAAGCCGAAACGTATGATTTCGCTTGAGGTAAAGCGGGAAATTATAAAAAAAACAACAAAAAGACATGAGGAAGACGTTTCGGCCGTTGCACGCACCGGCCTTCTTCAGGTGATTGCAATTTGAAGCTGAATCCTTTATTTTGTCCACCGGGGTAGATTGTTCTAGCTCCACGTGCCATGCCTCTTGCGGAGGTGTCTCAGTTATCTTCTTTTAACTCAACTCTAGGTTTTTGTTCATCACTGCAGTAGCCAGAAAACAGCTTCGGTCTGCCTACCCTATGTGAAGGGATTATCGGAAAAAAAATACAAAAGGTCTGTGGTCAGTATAACATCAGAACGACCTTCAAAATGGTTCAAAACTTCGCAAACACCTCTTCCGAGTAAGACCCCTGCCTAGAAGAGAACATGACTAAAGACTGTGTGTACGCCATTTCGTGCAGCTGTGGTAAGAAATATAAAGGAGTTACAGGCCGGCCCTTATGGTAAGACTGCAAGAACATCGTAAAGCCGTAACACGAGGGGATATAGAAAAATCAGGTGTAGCTGTCCACATATTGAGGGAAAAGTGTGATCACCGCGTCCGGTGGGATGAGGTTGAAATAATAGACAGAGACAATCAGTGGAAAATACGAAAACGTAAGGAATCAACACATATGCTAAGCCACAAAAATCTCTTAAACCGAGCATGCATAGAAATGAATACAATATGGGAACCAGTAATGCAGAGTGCTAGAGAAAAGCAATAATAACAAAGAAATTGCAATACGAGGCTCAGTTAAAAATGATTACTGAGAATATCTCTGCAAAAAGTCAGAGCGATTTTTACTCGATATTATGAAAAAGACCCTCTTAATCAATAAAAAATCAGTATCATCCTATTATGACAAAAGTCATGGCTCGATGAATGTCTAATGAATGCTGATCTACAAAAATTATTACCCGAAAATGTATTCACTATTTTTTACAACTGGACAATCCTACTTAAGTAGCGCCTTATTCTCTATTTTTTTCCATAATAAAATTCGAAACAAAAGAGTATATTATAACTCCAGTGTTTACGCGCTCTTGTTGGGAAAGACCTATTCTGTACTCTGCAGTCTGTTCCCCAGAGGCGCCACGTTACAAGCATCTCGCTACTCTATCAATATTTCCGTGGCAAATGTCCAGATGAGCTCCATTCTTTAGTACCCAGAACTTAAAACTTTACCAGTACACGCTAGGGTACAGTGTCGGGTCACCTTTATTTCCTCTGTATATCAAAATGTAAGGAAACAATTCCATTCAGATTTTTTTCCCCTGTGGAACAGACTCCTGCGCAGATGCTTCTTAAACACTACAATTTTAACTTCTTCCACCGGGGGATCAATCTTACGGAAAGCGTAGATCGGAGTATTACTGCCGGTATCGATAGTGTTCGTACCAAAAGAGAGAAGCCAAAGATGGAGAGAGCTCAGTGGATAGATTAAATAATGTAATAAGTGCATCACCAATCTAGGAGTAGATACGTTTAACTATCGCCCGGATTACACTTATCTCCGGTCTTTTGAACAGAAGCAGAGGTTTATTCCTTATTTCCTGTTTAGAATTCGGTTTCCAACTCCTTTCAAAGTATTTTTTATTCTCTTTCACACCCAGTAACCCTTTGCATCTTAGTGGCATTATCGCTTTACTTGGGGTGAATTGATTACAAATAAAATCTTCATTTCTTACCACCTCTTTCACCCTGCATAATCGCTTGTAATAGTAACACCCGATCTTCAGTGACTATCGAGAACAGATTTTTAAAAATGTTATTTTTTGCCGTCGCAAAGCTAGTTCAAAATTACATTTAAAATGTTTGAGGTAATTTTACATTATTGATAGAGGTATTTATTCTCAATATTTTAAATGTTCTCTTGTCTGTCGAAAAGAAAGCATTTACTTTTTTAGTTCGCCATTAGTAATAAAAGAAATCTTTATCTGTCTACAGAGACATTTTTCAAGCGGGAAGTCTTGGAAAAATGATTTTTCCGTTATTTTCATCATTTCCCTTGATATTTGTTAGAGCAGAGGAAAAATTCAATTTCCCAAAGCAAACCAAAATAGAGATATCAGAAAAGATCATCGGGACGAATATTACTTTTTTTTTAGTAATAATAATTTTAGCAATGGGAGGAAAAAAACAATTGCAGGAGCCTGTAACGATTATTGAATAAAAATGATATGCAATTGTATTACAAATGTACATTATTGAAAACAGTATCTCATCACACTATATAATAAACACAATTCCTAAGAAAAAAAAAAACAATGGAAGAAAAAAATAAGTTAAGAACAATTATCTAAGAATGGATATAAATATGAGAGATGATGAAAAGTTCTCGGCCTGACCAACATTCAGAAATCTAATCAGATAGGTTATCCTATCACACGATTCACACTCCTCACGAGTATCTTGAACAGGAGTAGAGGTTTAGCTTTTGTTTCTTGTTTAGAATTGGATGTCCAGTTCGTTCTAAAGTTTTCTCATCTCTTTCAATTCCATTAGCCATATGTGTCTTAGAGGCATTATCGCCTTGCTTGGGGTGAATTGATTAAAGAAAAGCAACAACAAAAACTAAACGGAATTTATTTTAGGATTCTCGGACCGATAAATTTATTATATAACATCTACGCGGAGCGTAATTAGCTCTTTTGAATATCCAGGAAACCAGTTGCGTGGCCTTGATTTTTATATAGAATTTAGTGAGAGGGAACCTTACTGCGCATGCTTGAATATATCAGAATGCCACGTAAGGTTCAAACTTGAACCAGATTCGCATGCAACTTGAAAGACCTAAAATGTGCAGGATATCCATAAATGTTGCACGCGGATGGGATGCCATCAAAGAAAATTGTTAGTTTGCAATTGAAGAATTAGAAATAACGCCGGGGATTCCACTGAATATTGTTTCAGAGATTTCGACGGAAAATTTTTGATGGTATTGTTTAGTCGTCAGTGAGACGACATTGAGTGAGCTTGTGTACCCCGCAACAGTTTTCAAAGGCCGAGCGACATCAGCGAATATGCATTAAGTTTTGATTGAAGCTTAGACATTCGTCGGTGAAAACTATCCAGACATTGACAAGGTTTCCCGAGAAGCATTCAGTGACCGAAGCCCAAATAAAATCTTGGTATCAACGCTTCAAATAAGAAATCCGTTGGAAGCAATTCAACTTCTTGAAGACCTTTAATCTTTTAGTACGCGTGCAGGATAAAAGAATTGTTAGTTTACAGTTGAAGAATTAGAGAAATATCTGGGGATGCCATAGATTATTGTTTCATGTAGTTTGCTGAAACATGTTGGCAAAGTTTGTTCCGCGACTTTAATCCCAGAAATAGAAGGTTTACAGTCATGTCACGTTAAGCCTCGGTTCTCGTAGGATCACAGCAATTAAGCAAGGGTCAGTACTTAGATGGGTGACCGCTTGGAAACATTAGATGCGATAAGGTTGGACGTGAGGGTGGTGTAATGGATTACTCGAAATTAGAAATGGGAAAGCCGAGTTCCAGTACCAGAAACGTATGAATCCACCTCTTTCCCCCCTAATTATGGGTTAATTAGTATGACTTCTATCACTAAATTATTATGATCGCAATAAAAAAATTCTTTTAATCTATCAATAGTTTCTGACTTTAAATAGTTTGCTAACGTTTTACATGAACCGTAAAGAACAAATCAATAAAAAAAAAACAAAAAAAAAAAAACCAAAAAAAAAAAACCAAAAAAAAACCGAAGAAATTTCGTGCTCAAGTTGCAGAAGACTTGTTTGCAATCGCTAAAAGTGCCCCATATATATTTTTCAAAATGTTTATAATAGGAGATAGGTCATTGGTATACGTTTCTTTTTCCAGAAAGAAATGTCAAGTTTTTTGCACTGGAAGTTACATCAGGCTGCACTTGAAAACGCGTTAAAAGTCGGAGCGAGATCAAAGCTATAAATACTTTTTGGGGAGGGGGTGATTATCGTGCAGGTATTGTTCCTGCAGAGGAGATCTAAATAAACTTTTAAGGCGGTTGAAGGATGCAACTGTGGGCAAGTGGTGACGAATAGCTTCGTCATGACAATGTGCTTGTCCATACTTCACGTCTCTTGCAGAGAATTTGTTCAAATATTGCATTATCCAAGTCCGTTACGCATCCACTTCTAATTTGATTCTCTACAATATCTGGAATTTTCCAAAGCTAAAATCGCAGTTGAAAGGGAAGAGACTTCAGACCATGCGCGAAATGAAAGAAAACGCAAAGAAAGCTGCTGATGGCAATCCTGAAAACTGACTTTGAAGAACATGGAAGAGATGCTGGGATAAATGTGTGAGTTCCCGAGGGTAGTATTTTGAAGAAGAGAAGACTAAATTGCCATTGCCTTACCGGTTTTATTTCATCTATATTAAATTGCCCAGGGATTTGTATAAACTGTGTTTTAATCTTCTGTGTTGTTATCTTCTGTCTTCTTAATTTTGTTCTTGTAATGTTTTCCCTCTGATAATGTTTCTCATATTCTCTAACACATAGTAACCTCTTGCGTCTTAGTGGCTTTATTTACTTGTTTAGTGTGTAATTATATGCAATATAAATGGTTACATATATTATTAAACCTTGGGTATTATCCTGAAGTATTATCATTATTATTAATACAATTCTGAGTATTGTATTAGCAAACAAGCGAGGTCAGTCCTCTTTACCCTTCGCCAGAAAGCGGGACAGGCTGATCCACTCATTTAACCATAAAAGAACTAATCAGGACGACGGACTGTTACAAAGGAGGACAGGTCTCTCTCTCTCTCTCTCTCTCTCTCTCTCTCTCGCTGTTCCAACGAGTCTCGAGCTGCGAGCTCTGTTGCACGAGAAGGATATAATTTGTATTCATAAAAACAAAAGAAAATAAACCTTCCAAAATAACGTTCGTTCAGCATTCATTCATCTATCTCCTCTGCTTTCTCTCTATCTATCCATCGATCTATCTGTGTTTCACTCTATCTCTCTCTATTCATATCTATCTATCTATCTATCTATCTATCTATCTATCTATCTATCTATCTATCTATCTATCTATCTATCTATCTCCCCTGCTTTCTCTCTATCTATCCATCGATCTATTTGTGTTTCACTCTATCTCTCTTTATTCATATCTATCTATCTATCTATCTATCTATCTATTATTCATATCTATCTATCTATCTATCTATCTATCTATCTATCTATCTATCTATGTTTAGTCATATCTATCTATCAATCTTAGCAGAAGTATCCGAGTTTGTTCAGGTTTAAAAGTACCTAAAATAAATGCATTGCTATGATGTATCAATTGGTTTATAAAGAAAGCTGGTAATTGAATTGGTCTCGGAATGTTGATTTAATCAATATTTTTGAATTTATGCAATTCATAAAAAAGTATTTTTTAATGATATACAAATCCTCAATGCATAAACATGAATGTATGGATATAAGAATAAAAATAAGCATTAAATCTGAAATGAATCCAACATAGGAGGGACTGCTGGAAAATTCTAGTCCTGAACCTTATCTTATCCTTTTAGTTGGAAAGAGTATAATCAGGTAATTTTCAAGTTCTTTGCGCTTAATTTTGAACGTGTTTCAGATTATTAACTGAATCCTATCAGTGGAAAATTAGAAATGTTCGACTGCCGAACTCTGGCTTATTATTAACTGCCTGTCCTCGTAGAAGCAAACTATGAAAGGAAATACATGTGTGCATCATGTTCGACGCTCAGCTGCATAGAGACCTTATGACCGCCCGGTTATTGAAATGATTATGATGGTGAAATATTGGCCTGAGTAAAGCCTATTAAGTTAGAGAAATGATTGAAAATCATCTCATATCCAGAGACACGATATAAGTTAAGCACAAAGATATAAAATCGAATATAAATGAGTAAATAAAAAAAAAATGTATATGCATTATTCTTACACGCAAAAGAATTTGGTGAAAACGATCTTTCATTGTACTATATTAGTCATTATGTCTAAAAACTATGGAAGTTAGGTCGGGGGAAGTAAATAAAAGGAAGGAAATGATCTAAGATGATAAACAAATATGTAAAAATAAAAATAAAATAGAAACGAAAAAAGAAAGCCAATCGCAAGATTCCGGAAAGTCGGACATTTTATTTCTGTTGTTTTATTGGATATTATTTATTAAATAAGAAATACAACTTCTTATAGTTACACAAATATTTGTAGACAAAATGCAGAAAACAGAAAATGAAAAATAAATATTTAGCGAAAATAGAAAGACAACAGTGACGATAATGAATAAATATATAATGAAAACAAAAGTAAACGATAAAAAATAAATTGACGACGAAAGCAATGAAGAAAAAAGACGTTGGCGACGACTGAAAAAAAGGAAGCGACGACGATGGCGAACACGGAGACGACGACAAAGTAGATAATGACGAAAATGAAAGAGAAAAAGCATTATAAAAGGACAAGAAAGGAAAAAATTGATTGATTTGCTTTTATGGCTTATCAATCTTTTACCGGTTATTTAAAGCAAGACAATATTTTTAGATTGTAAGAGTTTTTGTGTGGGGAGAGTTAATAATGATTTTACTGATCTACTAATTAATCCGTGGGGAGAGTTAATAATGATTTTAACTGATCTACTAATTAATCCGTCAGCTGGAGGAGAAGAAGTGGATCCATTGCTTACCGTTTCCCAAGATTATTTGCGTTCTCTGGCTAAAGACATGAATATAAGAATCCAACTGGAATTGTAACTTTAGAGAATAGAGCCAGTTCAGGAGAACTTTCCAATTTCCAATTATCCATTACGCCAACCGCTCATTGAAGCTTATAGCATTTGGTATTCCTAAGAGGTCACTCATCTAAGTACTGACCTGGATTGACGTTGCTTAAGTTCGGTGTTCGTTTGAGAACGTGTGTTTTAGTGCGATGCGGCTGTAAGTCATTGACACATTGCGCATTCTCTGGTTCATCAGAACATTTTCTATGAAAATAGCGATAGGCCAGCCACTGCAGGGAAAGAGCTGCAAGTTGGAAAACAAGTCACTGCCTATAATGCTGTGAAAACACCTTTGGACTCTGTCGAGAATGGAATGTGAAGATTGGACAACTCCAGCCCAGATATTGCAGCTGTACTCCATTTGAGGTCTGATCTGGCTCTTATAAAAATACAGAATGGCAGGTGGGGCTATATCTTTTCTGGAGTGGTAAAACTAGCAGAACATTTTTCTCGCATCTTCAGCAAGGGATCGTATATATGTTCCACTTGAGGCACGGGTTGAGCTCCAACAGAGCCTATAAACAAGGAGCTTCTTTGAGAGTACATTCATTATAACCGGTGATAATTTAGGGTCAGCTCGGTGAAGATACAAAGTTACTAGCTTGGTTTTTGATATATTGAAAGTTAGAAGCTAGTTTTCCCCCACTGGGATGTTAGATCTAGTTCAGGTGGGAGATCAGCTTTGGCCAGTGACGCTGTGGTCTTCGTGTGTTTTTTATGTGTGCGAATGTATATGCTGTGTATGTTGTTAATCTTCCGAAGAACTTGTTTCAACTCGAAATTCAAAAATATACGAGACTGTCAAATTCAGTCGGATCTACCAGACAACCTCAAACGGAGATACTTTCGATCCACTGCAGAAGGGGTGTTAATGTATTGTGCTACTACCTGTCCGTTAACTAAAACTCTAAAGTCTAACCTTGATGGATCTTACACTCGGATTCTGAGAGTTATTCTTAACATCTCTTGATGTTAACTAAATCACAACTGTATGCTACCATCACTGATATTACTACAATCTTACGCGTACGCAGAATGTGTTTTGCCGGACACTGCAGACAAGCAAAACAAGAACTCGGGAATGATCTACTACTCTGGGTACCTAGGCATGGAGCAAAACGGGTTGGTCGCCCGGAATCACATTGATCAGCTATGTTATTGTTGTGGCCTGCCAGGGGCCAGAAAGAAAGACACGGGAAGAAAATGTTAGGCTAAACAAGTGTATTGAAATAATAGATATATGCAAAGTAAGGGTGTGATTAGTCAGCAGATAGAAGTGTTCGTCCAAACTGTCAGGTTACACTGCGTGTCGACTGCTCTATTTAACAGTCCCCCAACAAGGAATGTATGTGACACAAGGCCGAGTTTAACATGGGTTTCTCCGAGCCCGTAGACTCGGCCAAAAATATTCCCTTAGAAGACGCATAAGCGGGTTAGGGATCTGTCTACCTTCCCGGACGAAACTTTACCCTTCGTTAAAGCCTCGTCCGGTTTCCTCTCTGCCAAAGCAGAGAGTTCGACAGAAGTCGCACAGTCAGATACTGCGTGTCGATTGCCCATCGGAAGTCTCGCAAGTTAGTATCTATGAAAGGAGGAAGAGTTCATTCCCATGTAGGTAGGTACCATAACAGTTATGACACAGGATGCCATCCTAATGACCTTCCGACATTGATGCAGGACCGTGATTTTTTTGCGTGATAGACTCACAAATGTTCGAGCATGCATGACCGAATGATATTGTATAGTGAGGACGGGTTAGTATCGCACCTTTGCAAAGATTTTATCTGTAACTCCTTAGACACGACCATTCTCGCGGTTCAGGATGCAGCAATCGATTGTATTTCGTAAAACACAGCCAGACCACAACTGGATCGGATACCAACACATGGAAATGTTGCAAAATTAGCTGAGCAGCAGACATGTTATGTACTGCATGGATTTATGATATCCTTTCCGAGATCTGAAAACATGGCAAGCTATCCGAGAACTTCAAAGACGTAGACATCATACCCTCTTCCAAAAAAAAAAAAAAACGAAAAAAACAAAACAATAAAATAAAAATAAAATTAATGAATACAAGGGGTTAAAATCGAACAGTTCAAATTACCGAATAAGCAACTTGATCACATTTACACACAAAATCGTCGCATGAAATCTGCTAAACAGTTTAACACTGCATGCTGCCAAAGATCATCTTCCTAAGTGGCAATGTCGCATTACAGTAAATAATTTTAAAACGCTTTTGTATTACGACATATCCAAGAAAAATACTGTGAAAAAATACGAATACATGTAGGTACTAGAAAGTTCTTTAATCGACTCACCTCTACCCTCTAAATCAGTATTTCAATGACAAGACATCAAGATGTTTTTGGAAGGGTTATAGAAGCTCTAGAAACGAAGTGCCGAGGGTGTCGAACCGCGGGGAAAATATGTGGAATAACATGCAGTTTTTATTGATTTAGGTTCTTCTTCTTCGCTAGGCCGAGGCATTTTAAGCACCCTTCATATAAATCACTGTCACTGATCTGACAAAGGTGTTTGGCACCATAAGCAGGTCGGGTCGATGGATAACTTTGAAAAAGTTAAGATGCCCACCTTGATCATTCAACATTACGAGGCACAGCTGTACCAAATCAGATACGACTGCGTGTCATTCCATAACCGTATCAAGCAAAAATTTTTACTTGATATCACGCATTGTTATACACACATACACACGCAATATATATATATATATATATATATATATATATATATATATATATATTCTTCTGGGCCCTTTCGGCTATAATCAAAATAATTTCCTGTGTCTCCATATGGGTTTATCTATAAGTATGCATTGTACTTTAGTGGTGTTTGAGAGTTACGTCTACACGCGCCGGGCGGTGTCAGATTTTTCAAGCATCATATCTTCACGCATCAATATATATATATATATATATATATATATATATATATATATATATTGATGCGTGAAGATATATATATATATATATATATATGAATGTATGTATATAATGTATATATGGTGGACACTGAATACAACAGCCAGAAGTGACAATCTGTTTCCTGATTAAACTCAATCGTCAAACCATGTGTTTAAGCATGAAACAGACTGTTGCCTCTGTTGACTTCAATGTCCAATTTTATATTTACATACGCTCTATCTCTGATATTGAGCACTTTAACCCATAAATATAGATGGGGAATTAAATGAAATATATATATATATGTTCTTTTTATCCCACTTTACATGAACTCAAATTCCTAATTTACTAATTTTCTATACTTAAAAGCTCTACATGTGAATTTTTTAATTTTTTTATATGTCTCTTTAGCACTTTTTAAATAGAACGGTTCCCTGGTCTAATTCAACTCACTCTGACCATTATCTTTATGTATATATATATATATATATATATATATATATATATATATATATATATATATATATATATATTATTTAACGTTGGCTGCTCCTCTTTTATTAGAACAGCCTCCAGCATTTGGGTTCTTTCTTTGCGCTGTGTCGTATATACAATTTTGGTGTTATCTTCTAAAATTTGTCTTATGTTAATATTATTCGGCTTATTTGTTATATCTTCATCTATATGTATCCGAATTGCACTAAATTTTGACAAATGACAAGTCAGTCTATGAGTGAATGCGTTGCATGTGTAGTCAATGTAAGAATTTAATGTTCTTTATTGATTGTTAGAGATAAAATCTCCCAAAGGACATAAGTATTCATAAACAACATTATTTTTATATATGGTTGATTTATGAGCTGATGAATTATTTTTAAGAATTAGATTAGACGTTTTGAATTATTATAATAATTGGTGAATCCAAAGTATTTGTTAGGATCAATAACATTTGTATACAGAGGGATTATAATTTTCGCCTTGTTTATAATTAGGATACATCTGGTTATAATAAAACAATTTAATGGAGTCTTTATTTTTGTTTATATCAAGTTGGTTGCTTATATTATTTTTTTAAATTTCTATAAAGCTAATCTTTATTATTAATAATATTATTGTTATAATATTATATAATAATAATAATTATAATATAAATTATTGTTGGTAAGCGTTTAATTTATGTTGCTTAATTCCCTAGAGATATTCACAGTACAATCCTCGAAAACGAATGCATCAACCTTCGAAATTACCCGTTAAAAAATAATATAGAATAAAAATAATTATGAATTTGGCAAATTTACCGATAACACAAAACACCTAAGTATGCGTTTAGGTGAAGACCAACCAAATTTCTTTTTCTTATTTAATTTTCTAAGCATAATTTCTCTAGTTTATTTAGAGAATTTGAGCAGAAATTGACTAACGTCTTCTGAACACATTCAGTAGCATTGAAACATCTAAGAAACAAAATAATTTTGTCTCTTGATATGCTTGTGTTTATAGATATGCCTTGTGATTCATTAATGGTTTGCTAGTGTCGTGTCTTTACACGCCGGTGGTTGTCGTTTTGTTTTCATTAAATATCATGTCTTCCTGCGTCAACACAAGACATCCGACAAATCCTTATCCATAACACAAAAATACTATTCAATATAATCTGTAATAAATGACTACAAATTATAGGAGTCTTAAATATAAATGAAAATAATAACAAATAAAAAACTGCAAGATCAATAAAATTTAAGTCAATTTCGGAACAAATTAAATATATTTTATCATTAACTAGCAGTTATAACCAGCTGGTCGATAAGAAAAAGTGTTCAATTAGAATAGAGAAAAATCATCATCATGTTTAGATGTAACAGAGCCTATATTCTCCAATTATTTTAAAGTCCTTTCATTAAAAACATATTAAATAAATGCAGTTACTGCTATAACAGAAGTAGTCTGTATTTATTCAATCGAAGACGAGGACATGAAGGGGTAAAACAGGCAACATGAAAAGCCACTTCATACAACAATTATTTTGGAGTTTTTGAAATTCAATTTGTCAGTGTGCTACCAGGGATGTAAAAGAAGACACTTTTATAAAGCAATTGTTATGTCTGATGAAAATTGGTTGAAAGATCAACGAAAATTAAGAAAGAAACCAGTAAAAATCACCATTTTTCGCTATTTACGCAGGTTTTCACTATATGGGTGGACACAATTATCAAGTTAAATGACTGCTAAACAATCACCTTATTGTTGGCTACAATTAAGTGAAGTTTGTATTAGATTGCTTGAAAATTGATAGAGATTTTAGTTTAGAATTTGTGTTGAAAACGATTTGTGTTGAAATCGATTTTTCGTTTTTCGCGGGTTTTCGCTAAACGCAGTAGCGTAGAAATAAAAATCAGGTATCGTTGAGCTCGCCATGATGTAAGTAACCTAGATATTGATTCTGAACGAAATCGGAGGAAAAACGTTAGATTATCGATTTTGATTTAGATTTATAGATTATTGATTTTTTACGCTAAGAACCTATCTCTTACATTGCACACTGCATGTGCCAAGTTTGGTCAAAATCGATTGAATGGATCTAGATTGAAAAGGTATCACACACACAGACACACAGACATCCTCTGTTTTATATAGATAGATAAGAATAATGGTAAAATACAACATGATACAATGAAGCAAAGTGTGTAGAGAAGTTACCTGTAAAAAAAACTGATACCCATCGCGTGTGAAGACACCACTCACAAAACCCTCCAAAAAACCACTATATACACATATGGACACATTCTGTGAACATACACATAATTCTTTGACTATACATAATGAAAGCCGAAAATAACCTGAAGACATAAGACTATGTTAAAATTCTGCACGGAAACTAAAAACAAAAATGACCAAATTTTAGTAAAGTAAAATATGAAAAATAAATAAAAAATAAATAAATCAATAAAATAAAATAAAGAATTTTCGTTAGCCTTCAATCAAACTTGCAAAAATATGAAAAAAATTCTACCTCAATACGCTCAAATTATGCTCATGCTTTTATATGTAATTTTAACACACATAGCTTAGTGTATAATGGGATAGCCACTACGAATCGAACTCAACTTGCAATATGATCCTGATAATCATTGCACTAGAGGAGGAGCCCTATTTGCGTGCTAATATATGTGCGCAAAGCGCAACTCGGAAAGAAAGCACGGATGTACAAAAACAAAAGCATTTTTAATATATGCGCATGCATATTTCCAATGCTGAAACTAGAAACAAAAGTTCACTGAAACTGCGCAAAAATGAAAAGAACAAAAAAAAAAAAACAACAACAAAAAAAAACAAAACAAAACAAAAAACAACAACAAAAAAACAAAGATAAGAGAGACAAAATCTGAGAAAGAAAATGATAAGAAGCTAAAATGAAAGACAAACAAGGCGGGATGAAGGAAATTAGAAAAGTTCACAAAATAGAGACTGTATTTCTTTCGCCCGAAGACGTAGAGATATTCGTTAATACACAGGTGCGCTACCCGGAATTAAAACAGCACCACTGAAAAGAATCTTAGTTGGTTGAAATTTGATTTTTCAATGAAGCGTCGTCAAACTGTCAGCGAGTAGCTTTGGATATAATTATTAGGTGTGTCTATAAGTTTACAGTCAAAAGTGGTTTTCAACTGTGCATTCAATCTCCATTTTTCAAAATAAACACAAACTTCTATAACACTCATCCTCTGTTCCCTCTACCCGCCATCCTCAGTAATACTATTGCATTATTTTATATATAATACTAGATGCTGAGGAGGTAGGGTTGGGATTTATTGAATGAATATCATATTGATAATTTCAACGGATGATTGACCATCTTTACGTCAACACGAAATTTCAAGTTTTCATGTTTGGATAATAGTAATATATAAGAACTATTTTTGCCTTTTATATATATATATATATATATATATATATATATGTGTGTGTGTGTGTGTGTGTGTGTGTGTGTGTGTGTGTGTGGTGTGTGTGTGTGTGCAAATATATAGAACAATAGGAAAGAACACGTTAGGTAAATAATCCAAAGTTCTTTAGCATTTTTGTTTTTATTTTTAAAAAACAGTGCTCAATACATAAGTAGAGCCTACATTATAATTATTTAAAAAAAAATACGATTCCTTCGCCTTGTTTTTGAAACATGAGAACTTTTATGTAGCGAAGGAATCATATTTTTAAAAAATAATTATATATATATATATATATATATATATATATATTTCATACAATTGGAATTAAGACACTATTAGTAAATGATCATTTTCACCAGTGAATTTTAAATATAATATTCACTGGATTCTTCAATGGTTGTAGGTTATTGAAATAGAAATTGTTAGAAAGAGAAAGACAGAAAGAGAGGGACAGAAAAGAAAATTTTAAATTCACTGGTGAAAATAATAATTAACTAATGGTGTCTTAATAGTCTCTTAATTCTAATTGTATGAAATATTTTGCTCTGTTTAGAAAATAAACATTGATGTTTAAAATTTCAAATTCTGTTAATAGGATTCACTTGGGTTATACCAACGGATTATTGAATTGGAAATTTTTAGCTTCTGTTTTTGAAACATGGTAATTTCTGCGTGGCGATGAAATCATATTCTTTAAAAAATAATTATAATATATATATATATATATATATATATATATATATATATATATATATATACTGAGGGAAAATAATGAAATGTCGAAATTTGACAGATGTTTAATAGTCGGGGTCTTTGCTCGAGATATTTTTCTTCGAAAGATGTTTACTTCATATTTACTGAAAATCTTCAGTGAGTAAATCTGTGGGCTATATATAACGACTAGCAGCATGGCCCGGCGTTGCCCGTGCTTGATTAAAAAATCGTATGACTCATACAGCAATCGCTATTACTTGACTTAAAATATTTTTGCCCTTCCTTGCCTTTAAAGAAGTGCCCTTTTCCGTGCTGATGTTGCTACATGCCTTACTTCTTGCCTATCTGACACTGCGAATTTTTTCTAAGCTCTATACTAAACATTAAATCTGTTACGAAAAAAGAACTAAACAAAATGAACACAAAACGATCAGCTTTAAAAAAGGACTCGTAACTGGAAAAACCGAATGAAAAAAGAATAACAAAATACTTTTTCACACCCAACCCAGTTCTGCGGAATCAGAATCAACGTTGAGTTTAAGCAAGCGAATGAGCCAATTGGAGTAAAGTGCCATGCAGATTTAAATTTTTCCCACTTGTGACGAATGCAGCTATCGATTTTTTTGCATGCTAGCATACTAGTTAACATACGTGTCAGTCAGTTGTTGGCACTCACGCTGGCCAATAGAATCTTCCTGCCTATTCCTGGCAGCCAGTAGAAAATAGCCGCAAACTACATGAAAACTGTTATAGAAGCATGAAAAAATCGATCATTTCCACTATTGCTGGGAGTTGGGAAATGCAATGTCGGTCTTGGCCTTCCCGCTAACTTGTGCATGTAAATTTTGGTGCAAATCCGTCGAAAATTGAAGCCGTGCATTTGTTACACACACACACACACACACACACACACACACACACACACACACACACACACACATCCTGCCTTTTATAGATAGAGATTTGTCCATATGCTTTTATTCATAGAAATATGCTCTTGCGATACAGTTTAGCGATGTGGCGCATTGTTGAAATTCTATATTAGTTTAAAGAATATTTTCAAGATCCATGTTTCCCTTGAGATTTAAATATGTATACTTATGTCTACGCTTGTCTGAATAAATACGAATTTAACAAAAATGTACGCCTGAATATTTTCAAGAATTGTTTTACTGAATTGTGTAAATCTCTCACATGATTTCCAAAACAAACCCAAATTGATATTATCACGAAAAAGAATTCAAAGAACGCTTGCAGAGAGTTTATGTCAGAGAAAAATACCTGTTGCCAATTGTCTGCTAGTCAAACAATATTAGAAACCGTTACAGAAGATAAAACAAAAAAAAATTAAATAGTTTTATATAAGAACGATATGGAGTAAGATTTCATGGATTACCGTGTACAGCGAAAAAATGCAAATTCAAAAAGGGAAAGAATATTAGAATCAGTAAAATAGGAAGAAAGTGTATGCGAAAATAAAATAAAAAATGAGAATATAAAAAAGAAGATAAGAAAACCGATGAAAAAAGATAGAGAGAAAAGAATAGTAACATGGAAAAGGTAGAAACGAAGTGGATGTGGATGAAAAAAAAAAGAAAGTAGAAAAGGAAAAGCAGTGAAAGAGAACTTAAAAAATAAGTGGAAATTGTTGAATAATGAGAGAAGAGAAGGAGGCACGAGATGAAGTAAAAACGGAAGCGGAAATTAAGATGGATATATGGAAGCAAAATAGATACTTAACATCAGAAAGAGACAGTTGAAATTTCTAGAGCACATAAGATGGATTGGAAAATTTGACTCGTAGGACATATTGAAAGGACAAGAAAACGCATGATCGACCTGACGTAAGAGAATGGCAGAACAAAAAGAGAAAATTTATTAAGAGCTACAAAGAACAGAAAATAGTGGAGAGCCATAGTCACCAACGTCCTGAAGGGACACGGCACACAGAAGTGGAAGCAGAAGAGGAGGACGAAGTGTAATAATTATGTAACAGAATGAAAGAAAGATGGAATATAAAATGGAATCGGGGATGAGAAAATTGAAGAAAGTAAAAGTGGTAAAATGCTTAAAAATAAAGAAAATATGATAGAAAGATAAATGAAATGCAGAAGAAACACGAAGAAAAACGGGAAAAGAAAGAAGAAAAGATAAAAATAACAGAAAAGAAGAAGAAAGATAAAAACATTATACGAAAGAAATAAGGAAATAAACACGTGAACAATGACGACATCAATTATAACAGGTACCTCCCAGGATTAATTCCCATATAATCATAAGACATTAGTGGCAATGGTGTCTTCCTTGCAATAATGTCTTATCATTTTGTGGGAAATATTTCTGGGAGGTACATGTGGGAGGTATTTCTGCCGCACCCTGTACATGTAAAAGGTGGGATTCAACATTTTAGAAACCGTTTTTCTCTTTGCCTACATAATTATCGTGATAGGGCACTTCATTGTGGTGTAATGGTTAGCAACCTTGTCTCGCTAAAATAATTACGACTGAATAGTGAGTTCGATCCTCATTGGACACCCCCACTTTCGAACTCCTACACATCTAAGCTATGCTTAGAAAATCACCGCATATTTTCGGTGATTTTAAGAAACTGAAATGCATTTTCTTAATTTATTAATCCGAAAAATTTTATCATTTCAAACATTATTTTTTTATACTTATATATCTGAGTAGACGTTCCTTTTATTTATTAAAATGTATATTTATTTATTTTCGTCTATCGGCCTAAAAATTCTAGAAATCTTATTAAAGAAAAATATGTGCTTTCCGTCAGGATTTGAACCTGTGTCCACCAGGGAAAAGGGTAGCGTTGTTAGAGCCGACGTGCTTTAACCGACTCGGCGAAGAGGCGGCTTTACGAGTGAACAATTCTGAATAGTGCCTTTAAACAAAATCCCTCTCGTCATAGACTCGAAATTTTCATATCTGATCAGTTTAATAAACAACGCGATTTCTAAAAATAACATTTAAAGTGATAAAATAAATGTTCTGCATATGAAATTAATAATTTTAATTATCATCATTCTTAAATTATTTCCATATTTTGTTATACAAAATAATCTTAATAATATGAGTTAAAATTTAAAAGCTTTTTCAAACTTTTATTTTTGTTAGTAAAGCTGATTAATCTAATTTCAGAAAATAGTTGATTTAGATTGAAAAAATAATTTGATTTCAAATAATAATCTTCATTTGGTTGATTTGTTTTTTACGGTTTATCAATCCTTTGCAGGTTATTTAAAGCCAGAAAATATTTTTAGATTATAACATTTTTTTAGATAATAATGGTTTAGTGATACAAATCTTACTAATTAACCTAGGCCTGAGGAAGAGAAGAGGTGTTTTCACACCTTTTACAAGGGTATTTGCACGTAAGTAAATATAATGAACCCAACGTGAATTGGAACTCGGCTCTTCGATTAAAAATTTCAAGTCATTATCCATTACATAACCTGGTATTCCCAATTGGTCACTCATCTAGGATCCATGCTGATGGCAACAGAAAATGTCTTCTGTGCTGATTAATGAAAGCAGTTTTGTCCGGTTTGTCGGACTTGTAACTATGACAAGATTAAATGGTTGTGTCATCTCCATAAATGCCTAATGATGACATCGGGGAGATCATTAATAAAGATCAGAAACAGTATAGCTCCATGGATAAACCAATGGGGAAACCCCACTTGTGTATGAATTGATCTGGAAGTATGTCTATTCAGCATGATCTTCATTACACGATTTGTCAGGAATGATTGGATTAAGTCAAGTATTCGTCCCGCTAGAAGCGCGAGACAAGAAGCTTTTTTTTTCAGGAAAAAAGGTTTCTCAAGTCCTATAACTTTATTGCTCTTTCCATTATTGGTGGGGGCTTCCTTCCTAACCTTCTGTTTGAAGTGGTGTGGAACGTTTTCATCCTGATAATGTCACTGTTCGAGTTACATGTGCTATCCATTTTAGTTATTGCTGCTGTTGGTAGTCTTTAAGTGACGTGGTTCTTGTTATTTGGTACGGGAGCACAGAGAAACCTTTGTTTGTTTCAACTGAGCAGAAACGCTATGAAAGGATCAAGACTGCTGAGGGGCCGTAAGAATGTTAAATCCTGACGAACGCCTTTGCAATAGAGTCACAGCCCGAACTTCGCCTTTCTTATCTAAAGCTTGATAGACAAATTCAGTGATGGTTAATACGTCGGCGGTCGACCTGGCGAAACTGAAACTATATTGTTTGTACGAAAGGAGGTCGTGCGATGTAAGATGCTTCACCAATTCGGAATTAATTAGATCCTCTTTTACTTTGCCGAAAAGAAGTAAGAGACAAATAAGGCGATAATTTGGGGCGCGGGTCAGAGGCTTCCCTAGAGCTCTTTATAACAGGAACTACAAAGGAGAACGTTCAACAAGCTGTTGCTGTAAAGTTTGGCGAGAACAGGAGCCAGCACATGTCTTTAGAACAACGGCAGGCATCCCGTCAGATTCGCTTACTCTGTGGGGATCTACTGTAGAAATTGTATCAGAAACCAATGGCGGGGTTATGTGTGTATCAATCGTAGCCTCCGTCCTAGGGGAAAAATATGTCAGAGGAACTCCAGATAATTTGATAGTAGATTTGGATGAAAACCTCAGCGTAAACACTCTACCTTATCTGCAGTAGATGTCAGTACTTGAAATTAATTAAAAAAGAGGGGGGCTGAGTATTTAATATTGTTCAGCACGCTCTTGCAGAGCCAACTGTAATCTCTAGAACCAAACTTATGAGAGTCTATACGGTGTCTCATTCTATCAGCCATATAGTGAGGACACGCTTGCATTCATTACGGGCAATGACGAAGAGACGTCTGTGTAACACTATTTGGGTCGCTGGTAATTAATAATAATAAAGACTTGGAATATCAACGAAAATGGGATATTGATTAATAAACTACCATGGAAAGGGTTAAATAAATATCAGGAACGATAGACTGATAACAATTGGTTCCCAGGCAATTGAGGTTTATAAAATGAACCAGAAGACCGGCAATGTTTAGTTTGTAGGACGGGCCAAGTGTTGACATTATTCGACAAACAACGCCTGTGAAATCGACATGAGGGGAATTCGGTTAAATGCCAGTTTCAAATAAAATCTTTTTGCAGAGATGTCAGGATTGAAAAGAATAAGCTGAACACCTGCAGATATGTTGACCTTCGGTCAAACGAATTGTCACCATAATGTGAGTTGCAAAATTTTCCCTGGGAAAGTGTCTCTTGGGTCAAAGGAGAGAAAGCCAATTGTGTCAATTCACTTATGAGGTGAGAGCATTTGGAAGAATATTTTTTTAATTAGTCTTCGACCGAATGGTGGAGGTGACAGTCGCAGAAGATAGATCAAAAAAGGAGGAGGATCTACCTGCACCCACTGAAGGGGAGCCAGGCACATACAAGATATTAAGGAGGTTGAAGGAGCTACCCACGCCCACTGCAGAGCACTGGTGGAAGGTGGTAACAGGAGAAAGTAGAACTAACCAGGCGGAGCGATGTCTGCACCCATCTCCCATGAGAGAAGGACAATTCCCCAAAATTATGAAGTAATTTAATTTCTCAGGACCAAAAGCAATGGAAATGGCAGGTGGATGAGATACCAATTTAACACCTCCCCCAACTACATATCACCCCTACACCAGTTTTGTTTTGGCAGACAACAATGGACTTTTGTTGGAAATCAGGGGATTCACTGAAACCCAAACTAAATCTTGCCCCGCGCCGGTTTCTAGTTGGAGTCCATAAATACGAATGCGCGAAGCGAAGTCGGGCATGAGAGCTAAGAAGAGACAGAAGAGAAGTGGCGGAGGTCGCTGAGAGGTTCCACAGTCCTGCCGATTACAAGAACCTTCGACTTCAGCCTTTACATTGAATAATGTAAATAATCTACATAATACCTCATATCAGAAATATAGACAGATACAAATTGAATAGTGCTTAACATTTTTGTAAAATGTATAAATTTAGTTTCATCTGGTACGATTTTGATATTCTAAAACTAACTTTTTAAAACAATAATGGTTACCGTGGGCGTATACGGTAATAGCGGTGTTAAGTGAAAAATGTCCTCTTGGCACATCGATTTTTACCTGGTCCTATGCTAAACTTTGCCGTTTGGCATACTGATTTGGATAGAATAGTCCGTTTGAATCATTTAATCTTAAAGTATTTTAACATCACCCTTGCATACAATTAGGGTCAATCAAAGGACAAATTCCAATCACGTCTGTCATGACTAATGACGAGATGTTAACACCCAATGCGAAGATTTTGTCATTGAAGGGCTAAGAAAAAAAAAAAAAGAGAAAAAGTAACGAACGAATTCTAAAGAACGTGTAGGGCCAACATACATCTGAGAAAGGGTAAAGAATGTTACCTGCTGTTAAAAATATAGAAAAGAAACAGATAAAATAAATAACCATAAAAATTCAAATAATATATGGAATAAAGAAGGGTAAACGAAGACGTTTCTAGTATAAACAAAAATCTGAAAAAAAGAAAATTGATAAAATGGAAATATTGCTATCGAAAAGGGAGAACGAAAGAAAGAAAATAATAATATGAAACGAAAGGAAAATATTTTGTAATAGAAATATAAATGAAAATAATAAGAAACAACGTAAAAAAAGTTCCCTTCCATCAATAAAAATAGACTAAGAACTTCATATATATATATATATATATATATATATATATATATATATATATATATATATATGGGTGTGGATATTGTTGAATTCAAAGCGATCAAGAAAACGTGGGCTGGCAGTTGTGTAAGTGAAAGGTATTTATTCACTTGCACAGTTCATTTGATGGTGATTCATTGGTGAATGGGCGAGAAGAAATGGGCCTAATGCAAAAGACTTGGGGCAGGGATTCGCAAATATCTGCAAACGTAGTAAATCTAAAAATAAAGTTGCTAAGAAAGGAGAAAGGGAAAGGTCATGAGAAAAAGAAACAGCGAAGAAAAATAAAAAGAAAGAAAAAACAGAGAAAGGAGATTGGAGAAAGAAAGAAAGAAAGAAAGAAAGAAAGAAAGAAAGAAAGAAAGGGAAAGAATTATTGCCTGGTAAATAAATATGAATATCGATTTATTAACATGGCAGAGAATGAGAAAGGGAGAAATCGATTGCTCAATGGATAGGAACAAGCAGAAAATGAATAAATAACAGAAATTTTATTTTCGAATTTTATGATGAATATAGGAGGGGCATTGAAAAGTTCTCGGTAAACCGGTCTATTTCCTAAAATCGGTATTTAAAAGATCAAGCATCAGAATACTGACTCAGGGAAGTGGGTCACGCCGACGAGTTTTCAGTAAACCAACAACACACACACACACACACACACACACACACACACACACACACACACACACACACACACACACCGCGCACGCACACATATATGTCTTCCTCACCCCCCATTCACTCTTAAAGTCAAACCTAACATTAAGCTTCTGTAAGCATGCATCGCACAAATGTCATTCTATGATAATCATGTAATACATATATATATATATATATATATATATATATATATATATATATATATATATATATATATATATATATATATATATATAATGGTTGGCCGTTCGTAGCCGAGGATGCCTCTCTAGTAGGGCGGTTAGGCAATCCCTGTTGCAGACACCTGCTCAGGTACATCTGTGTTTGCTGTGTTTTTTACTGCAACTATCCTTAGCAGACTTAGTTTTGGAAGTGAGGGATCGTATTATCTGGAGCAAATAAGAGTCTGAAAGAGTATTAAAGGGTGAAAAAATTTGGAGACTTAAGACCACATTATGTTGAAACACCGGTACCCGACGTTAAGCAACATCTAGCCTAGTCAGTACCTAGATGGGTGACTGCTTGGGAATACCAGATAAGCTGGGATGTGCGGTTGGTGTAATGGAAATGACGCAGAATGGCTAATCGAAGAGGCGAGTTCCAATTCCAGTTGGGTTCGATATATTCACTTAGGCGCAAAATATTAATTCACGTTTTTTCCTAGCTATGTGTCAATTAGTGAGACTTGTATCTAAACCATTATTATCTACAGAAAAATTCTCAGATTTTTAAAATGAAAGGAAAAATATTTTTTTTTTGGCTTTAAATAACATGCAAAGGGTTGATAAACGGTAGAAAATAAATGAATGAATCAACCAATAAAGTTTATCGATCCAGCAGATAGAAAAAAAAAAAACCTCCACTGTTTACATTTTGAGAATTAAGTCGGGCTGATAATAGTATAATTAGGCGATAATCCTTTATATTAAATAGAATAGACAATAAATATTCTGTTAATCCTTTTTGGTAAGTTTCTCCAAGTGTCGAATAAGTCATTTGAAGTCAGGTGGGGATATATAAAGAAACTTGCCAAAATGATGTGTTATGTCCCAAGTTATTTTTTAATTAATCATTTCACCCAAAGAAAGGCAATTATGTTACAATGAATTTCTGAAAGTGAAAGAAGCTAAGAAAATGTTTAGACGAGAGACAACATTAAAAGACCCGGATTCAGGGCGACAGAAAATGACGGTTGACGTTCCATTTGAATTTTTGACGATCGGAGTTGACAGGGAAGCAAGAAATCGGAAGGGGACTACACAAGTGAGAAGTGAGAGAGAAGAAATCAGTAGCATAGATTGCACTTACACTGATGAGACTTAGCTGCCAGTCTAATACTACGAGTAAATTCATGAAGTCGAGGTAGGAAAGAGGAAAGCTAATCAAAACAATGACAATAAACGAATTTATAAAAAAATCATAGAGTAGAAATATTAAGACGATGGGAAAGCCGAGACGCCAGGTCAGTACCGATTACATTGCAGATTCTTCTCTGGATTCTGTCAAGAATATCTAGATACTTAGCAAAAGCCTTAAACCGTATGGTAGCAATATTCGACGCAGGGACAGATTTGTAAAGATGCGTGATATATTCTGATGGGAAAAAATATAGTGAACCAACATTCCTAGCAGCAGACGTAGCAATTGATTCAATATAATCGTTTCATTTCATGTTAGTGGAAAATATTAGACAGTGAAGGCGCATGCACCCATTAATGTCTAATCTATGGATTACAAATCTTCAGTGTTTTTACATTTTTTATGTTAATAGAATGCATCTGGTTACAGTAAATTAAGTTGATAACATTTATGTTGTCTAAATCGGGTTTATTTTTTATGTTATTATGACTCTCTAAAAATAATTTTATCTGTTCATCAACGATTTGATTAGGAAAGTCATAATTATGAAGTGTTTCTTTAATATTAGATAATTCTTTATAGGAAATTGTTTTAGAGAAAGAGATTGGTTTAGTACGGTTGATAAGGTTATGTGTTTCGGACTGCTGTCTTTTATCGGCAAGCGTATACGCTTTGGGAGTTAAGGAGACTGGAGCCATTACTGGTAAGTTTTGCTTTGTATTCTGATGTAATAAAGATTTGATCATTAAATAAGGGTTCCAGATTTTTTTTGGTGGGATCTGAGCTCATGTATGAAACTAAGTACGAAATTTCTTTCAAAGGATTTGTTTAGATTTTTATCTAATCAAATATGTCATCGATATACCAGGCATATATAGCTATGTCTGATGAGTCTTTTGTTTTCAAAGTATAATAATTTAGGCGTTATTCCATAGAAGAAGGTATAATTTAAAGGAGTGTTGGGAATTAAGTTTTCAGAGTCAATAAAGCTAGAATTTGATTTGGTTTGGTAGAATGAAGTATCTTAATTAGTTTAACAGCGAAGTTTATACTATATATTTTTTAATAAATAGCCTGCTTTTAATTGATTCAATGTTTTGATAGCTGTTCCCACGATAGAAAAGGAACGCGGGTTGTTGTTGTTGTTGTTATTATTATTATTATTATTTTTGTGTTGTGTTGTTCTTTTAATAAACTTTGTCTTTCTGTTATTTCTCCTAAGCTCACCAAGTATATTAAGCATTGTTTTCCTCTATCCCACTTGACCTCTTTCTGACCCGTGAATATCAGATTTGTCAAGCCCTCCTTTTTCATTATATGCACCAGAGACTTCAACTGTCTTTTCCTGATGCTAAGTATTATTTTCCTTTTATTTTTTGTTGGGCGTTTCGAGGCCGTGCAATAGTTAGCAAACTTGGTCTCGTTAAAACACTTACAACAGGAAAGTGAGTTTGATCTTCACTGGGTGCCCTATACTTTTGGCCTTGTGCCACATCTAAGCTACGCTTAGAAAATCAGTATTTTCCTTTTTGTTTCCATTTTCTCCAAAACTTCGCCGTTGCACACATGTTCGGTTCACTGTATCCCCAGCATCCTTCTGTAGAACAACATTTCTGCTGATTCATGTCTTCTCTTCACCTTTGAGATCATCCAGTACTCACTGCCGTACAGAAGGATATATTTAGCATAACACTTTAGTACTCTTTTCTTTGTTTCTAACGAAATTTTCCTATTTCCTAGTATTCTGTTTAGCTTTTGAAATACTTCCTTGGCCATCCCGATACGCCTTCGAATTTTAGAGTCGATCTTTCCGTCTTCTGTTAAAACACTTCCCATATATTTAAATTTCCGCACTTGTTTGATTTTGTTATCTCCGATTTGCAATTCGCACTTTGGGCTCATCCTCTTGCTAAGAGCCAGACATTCTGTCTTCTTGCAGTTGATGTTTAATCCTTTCTTCTCGCTTACTGTCAATACCATCTGAGGGGATTTTGTAGCTTTCTTTCTGTATCTGCTATCAACGCTGTCATCTGCATACCTTATGTTGTTAAGATTGTGGTCGCCAATAATGAATCCTGATAGGACTTCTAGTTCTCTCAGAATCGCCTCGCTGTATAAGTTGAATAATTCCGGTGAGTAAACACCTCCTTGTCTCACACCCCTTTCTATTTTTATAAATATGCTGAACTCATTTTCTATCCGTATGCTGGCAGTTTGCTGCCGGTACATGTTCTTGATTATTCTGCTATCTTTCCCACATATTTTAAGATTGCCAAACGGAACCCTTCTTTATTCAGAACTTTTGAAAAGCCTCAAGCCAGAAGACGAAAATATAGTGTAAAAAAACAGAACAAAACAAAAAGCAGAACAAGAAATCAAAAACAAAACGACTACTGAAGCACATATATCCACTAAATTAATTTAATTACATCTGCCTAGTAAGTTCGATCCATGCCATAACTAAGCTACGCTTAGTAAATTACTATAAAAATAAGAAAGTTCTGCGTTGTCAAACTTCTTATTTAAAATGAAGAAAAGGTTAGCTTTTTCAATTCTCTTGATTTTGATAATGGGGCTGTTTCTAAGTTGTTCAGTGTGATAGCATACCAACGTACGACAATGGGTATGTCTCCATTAACATAAATAGAGTAGTAAATTGGTCTGCACATGGAGATTCGTCTCCAGTTGTGCTGGTTAAGCTCTCTGCCTCCGGGCAGAGAGGATCCCCAGATTTTCTATGGGGAATTTTTGACCGAGCCTACGGGCTCGGATACGCCACATTAAATTCGGCCTTGTGCCATTTCTGACCGAGTGAGGCGGTTGGTAGATTCCTACAGTTGGAGATACGCCTGCAGCAGTGCTGGTCAAACTCTCTGTCTCCGGGCAGAGACGATCACCAGACAAGGCTATGTCGAACGGCAGAGTCTCGCCTCGGAAAACAGCTACCCGGAGAATTTTGTCCGAGCCTGCGGACTCGGATCCCCCACAATAAACTCGACCTTGTTCCGCATCTGACCGCGTGGGGCGGTTCGTAGATACCCTGCAGTTGGAGATTCGCCTCAGGCTGTGTTGGTCAAACTCTCTGTCTCCGAGCAGAGATGATTCTCAGGCAACGGAAAACAGCTACTCGACCCCGTTTTATACGAGTTCTACAGTATCGGATACCCAACATTAAATTCGGCCTTGTGCCACATCTGATCGCGTGGGGCGGTTGGTAGATATCCTGCAGTTGGAGATTCATTGTGGAATTCACTTGACTCACTTCTAATAGTTGTCTACTTCCTCTACGCGCCAATTGAGGACACATGGCACAGTCGATAGAGGCGTTAGATCTAGTGACAGGACCCAAAGAGTGTAAGTTCAATATCTGGTTAAGGCGGTGGAGAACTTGGAGAGGGGAATTAACAGGAGATATCTGATAACTGACATTCATTAAACATGGCACATGGAACTAGAAGAGTCTACCCCAGCGAGCGAAATAAAAGGGTTCAGTTCGACATTCCAACAACCTGAAAGAGGCCGGAGCGTACAACAGCCGAAATGTTGTGATAAATATGGCAACAAAGATGATGATGACAGTCCGAACAATGTAAATAATAAACTGGCCTCATTCAAAGAGATACCATAGTGAGTTTTGTACTGGATATTACATCAGAACAGCAACAGTCCTAGGGGCCTTAGAGAGTTGACCTAAAAGGTATCCTGATAATCACGAAGTGCAGAATCGGGTGTCTAACGAAGTCAGTGGCTCTACCGACATGTAAACAGGTAGTCAACCCTGCTGAACATAGGATACACACACACACAGGAACTCAAAACAACCAGATGTCAGGAGTTATATAAATGCCCAACCCACGAAGTAGAAAGCAGAGTCCTTCATCCCCGCAAGAAGGAGATTGAACGTTCGTAGAATGTTCCCGAAAATCTGCACGACTCTCACATTCCACGGCCAACGTTAATTTGCGTCTAGAAATAAACAATTATTTTACGCATGGAACTTTTGTCCTTGTATTGTTACCAGCCGTTACAAGCATAATATTACGGAAATCTTTTTGATCTTTATAGATATCATCGTCAGATAGGCGAATAAAAATGTCTGAAAAATAGGTACTAGATTAATACTAAAATATAGATTATGTAGCTTCATTGTATGACTGATTTATATATGTGTGCCTCTTGTTTTGTTATCAGAGTGTAATGGATTGGGATGTCGTCAAATTGATCAGTGGTAGTTGCTGAATTTAAAAGTTCTTTTTGTCAATTTCAACGATGATGCATTTAACTCCTTCACGACATCATTGTTATAGCATAGTTGCTTGGCATCTTTTGGAAAAAAAAAAAACAAGAACTTGACGTTTAGTGGAAATAAATGACTATAAACACACGCTGATGGCAATTTCTCATGAACGCTGTGATTTCGGTTTCCATTGGATACTCTGCAGTATAGATAAAGCTAAACAACAGTTCAACACACAATATAATAAAAAGATGTAACAAAATTATATGCTACTATATGTCTACGCTGGTTTAGAAATATCCTTAAGCATTGGTTACTTTTTATCACAAACAGCAGGAATTGACATGTCACGGTGTCTTGAAAACCATATATATATATATATATACATATATATATATATAGTTTATGAAAAACTAGGTAACCCGTATGGGTAAACCTAAGGAGGATAAAATCCAGAGAGCTCAATGTAAATTATTTCACCACAGCCCTTTTAAAAAGGACTGCGGATCATCAGACTTTACTTTCAAAGGTTTGGAAGTAATTTCTGATGATCCGCAGTCCTTTTAAAGGGCTGTGAAATAATTATTATGGAACATGGAACCTTTTTAAATATTTATATATATTTATATATATA
>CAHIKZ030004979.1:5130000-5172500 GCA_903632075.3 Acanthosepion pharaonis | reverse complement strand
TAGTGAACACAACAGACTAGCCCGGAATTTGAATTCGGATCAGAGAATCTACTTTCTGTACCGATATCCATTACACTAACCTTACATGATTGGTTGGGTAGCAAGTGTAATTCACTGGGAAATGTAGAAAAGATTTGACCATGCATATCTCTAACCTGGTCAGAACCTTTTCATTTTCAAAATTTAGTATAACCTTTCTCGAGTCCTTGGAAGTACCTCTCTTCTAGGAGGGTGTTAAGATTAATCTCTACTGCCTGAGGCGTCCCCAAACAGAAAAATACCAAAGGATCCTGAGCAATTCTTGTTTTTTTTCTCCCATGTGCGCCAGGACTCCCATATTAAACTGGGCTTTATGTCACATACCGTACGTGTGTGCGTGCGGTTAAATACGCTTGGAATTTGATTATGCATTGTGCACAAACGAGCAGCTGCCTTAATGCATTGTCAATTAAAATTGGATGGGAGTTGAAATTCGAACTGATTGGCCAATCCAGAAAATAAATTTCGTTAGGTTAATGAATGGCACAGTTGCAACCGCCCAGAAATTGAAAAGCTAGAAAAAATATTTAAACATCGTCGCAAAACTGTACAAAAATTGTTATATGAAAGCAAAGATTGTTTCCAACATTATCGGCTATCTTGAAATAATTTTGAAGAGCCTTTCGATGAGATTAGAAAAATTGGAAACCCAGATGAGGATCGAATCTGTTCAGATGAAAGTGTTATTAAAATCGACTCAAATACCGAGGAAAGTACTCGAATACTGAGGCAATATTCTGTAATTTCATTTCCATTGAGTGCCATCAGTTACCAATGATATGTAAATTCAATCATTATAATTAATAAAATCTCCAAGTAAGTCACTCTCCTATCATTACTAAGAGGGTGGAGTAATTCACTAGAGACTAAGTAATTAACTGAATTTTAACAAAGATACATGCATAAAACAGAAATTAAATAATCTATGGTGTAGGAGGAACAACACTTTATTACTGCTAACAAAACGGTCATATTAAAATTGTATATAAATAAAACAATGAATAAATGGAAGGAGAGAGCAAGGGTAACAATATAAATCACTGTAAAAAAGTGAATCGAAACAACATTAAAAAAACACAAGCAAAAAACAAAAAAAAAAGGCTAACCGTTTTTCGACCCACGCTCTTCGGAGCCAATCAAGGGCAAAATGTAATTGCGTGCACAACGTTTTAAAAAGCAATAATTAAGTACAGCAAAGATAGTAGAGGAGAGAAAATATATATATAACCACACTCCGATTATATTAAGGCCCAGCAGCCATTCCTTCTGTTTACAGAGATAACTGTGTAGACTTATTTTCTCTAATATTCTGAAATGGTAATTGCAATGCACTCTGCTGTTTATAGTAAAGAAATCCATAATAAACGACACAGCACGCACCGGGTTATTTTATCATTATTTAATCCAGTGTTTCAGATAATTCTCTAATTTGCCTAAGAAGAGATTTCGATATTTAGAGAGTCCATCTAAGTAAGACTAGAAGACATGATCTAACTATTTATTGGAAAAAGATGAATATTTGTCGGCGAATGCCAGTGTACGAACATACAACAGAGAAAAATTGAGAGCG
This sequence comes from Acanthosepion pharaonis, assembly GCA_903632075.3. Lineage (NCBI taxonomy): Eukaryota > Metazoa > Mollusca > Cephalopoda > Sepiida > Sepiidae > Acanthosepion > Acanthosepion pharaonis. The sequence goes on along the minus strand of CAHIKZ030004979.1, from coordinate 5,170,891 downwards.
TACAAATCTGGGAAAATTGGTGTGGGCAAAAGTAATGAGCACCCTATTTGCTTTTAAAACTAGAGCTTGAATACGCAGTAGAAAACTGGGTTTAAAAAAATAAAAGCAGTGAAAACGTTTTATATATACCTATCATCATATTTACATATATTTTTTATATATTGTCATCCACAAACAGACTATTTCACTGTATCACACTTTATCTGTGACTGGACATCTGATTGCCACAAGCCGGGATCGAAGCCCGACCGATTTGGCATCAGTCGCAGATTTTACCCCTGAGCTATCAGCGCCCGGTAGAGAGAAAGGCGGATTTTTACGTATTATCAAAATTAATATCAATATTTTTTATGAATATATATTATCATATTTACATATATTTTTATATATATTATCAATATATATTATCAATACATATATCAATATCAATATCCCGATATCAATACTTAATATTAATATATATTATCATATTTACATATATTTCATATATATATTATCAATACATATATCAATATCTATATGAATATAACAATTTCAATATTTATCAATATATATTATCATATTTACATATATTTTATATATACATATAATCATATTTACATATATTTATTGTCTAGACAGTGAAAGAAATATGGAACATAAGGGCGTAAGTTGTATCTGAAGCACTTGGAACAGTTTTGAATTTCTTTGCAAAGCATTTGAAAAGAAAAAACCGGAAATCAGAAAATGAATCAAAACCACCCAGACATCATTACTAAATTGAGCTAGAATACCGAGGAAGGTGCTGGAAGGTCTGGTGCCATTTGATCATTATTGAAGACTACTAAATAATTATAACTTATTTTTTTTGGTAAAGAACCGAAGAAACAGATTAATATACGCAACGTGGAGATTTTATAACGCAAGTTAATATTTTCAGATGAAGAAGAGACTTGAGGCAATAGAAATGTATTTCTGGAGAAGGCTGCTGATAACACCATAGAGTGAACATGTGAATCATGAGGAAGTTTTGAATAAAATGGAAAGAAAAATATCCTTTATACTTAGAATCAGGAAGCGAGTTGAAATTTCTAGGAAACATAACGAGGGAAAAGGGGCTGGAAAATCTGACTCTGATGAGACATTTTAAAGGCATCCTGAGGACAGAGAAATGTAGCACGTAATCTGCCTAACAAACTTGTGTAATTGGTTGGCAGAATAGTGACTGACAGACAAAGCTTAGTAAGAGCTACAAAAGTTATGAAGATATGAAGACGAATGATTGCCAACGTCCTGAAGGGACACGATACATAGAAGAAGAATCGCCCCGCAATAAAATTGTTAGTAAAAAACCGTCGTATGCTTATATTTCCAAGATAAATATACCTTGTGAATTTCAGCTTACGATGAGATAACTGCAATAAACGATTTCCTGACGTAAGATTTTTATTATATAACTTAAGCATTATTTATCATGTTGTGAATACATATATACAATAATATAGTTATTTTTTGTTCACCCTGTGCAAGGCCCGGGGCCACTCGAGGTAGAGGGTTACGTTAAGGAGCAGTTTAAGTATCGTTAGGCTAGCGGACTGGAGAGTCGCGCTGGGATCTTTCCCAGCTGCGCTAGTCGAACTCTCTGCCTTCGGGCAGAGAGGAACATGAACGAGGCTATGCCTTCGGGCAGAGTTTCGTTCGGGGAGGTAGACAGACCCAATCCCGTTTATGCGGGTTCTACGGGGATTTTTTGGCCAAGCCTACGGGCTCGGGAACCCCGCATTAAATTCGGTCTTGTGCCACATGTGACTGCGTGGGGCAGTTACTAAATAGCGTCACGCTGGGATCTTTCCCAGCTGCGCTAGTCGAACTCTCTGTCTTCGGGCAGAGAGGAAAATGAACGAGGCTATGCCGAAGAGCAGAGTTTCGTTCGGGGAGGTAGACAGACCCGATCCTGTTTATGCGGGGTCTACGGGGATTTTTTGGCCGAGCCTAGGGGCTCGGGAACCCCGCATTAAATTCGGTCTTGTGCCGCATGTGACTGCGTGGTATGTATGCTACTATGTAAGTGTCATGGCAGGTCCTAGGTGTCGGAACCAAGGAATGTAGTTGTCCGAGCACTTTCCATAGAACTAGCGATAGAGCAGTGAGAAGTTCACAACATCCCACCTGTGAAAGAGATGTTGGAGGGTGGGAAATAATTCTTCTCCAACAAGGACTCAAAGACGCTTTTGAACTCTATAAAGACAGGAAAGGGAAGACAGGGCAGATCCCAAATATGGCAACAGTACTCCATTTTCGTGGAATAATTGGTGTAGTGCCAAAGTTAATACATTCTTGTTCTCAGTGTTTATGTTGAGTAGATCGTTGTTGGCATTGACAATGACATTAAGTTTTTTCTGCTTCTGACTGAGAAGAAGACAAAAGGTCGCTCTACTGAAGAGCGGTTTGATAAAGTGATCACTAAACTAGTCATGTTTCCACCAACCATCCACACTAGCTTAAACAAAAGGTTTGGAAGGAAACTTCCATCAATACTATAAAGAGCTATAAAGGCTAATGGATTCGAGAAGTCTATTTCCTGTTTTAAGAGAATGATTTTATAAATTACAACCGAAAGTAACGCCAACGGTTAGGTCAATGAATGCCGAATGTTTCGTATATATATATATTTAAAAAAATAATTTTAGCATGGCTATTACTGATTGTTTGATCAATGAATACCAAATATTTCCTGCATGAAAAGAGCTAATATTTTAGTTATCATTACCAGTGTCTAAGCAAAAAAAGTTGAATACTTCCTGTGGGGAATCGGCAAATTTCAACATCATCATTATCAACTGTCCGATAAGTGAATGTAGAATGTTTTCTGTGTAGAAACGGCTAATTTCACCATTATCATTAGTAACTGTTCGGCAAATGAATGTTGAATGTTTTCTGTGTGGAAACGGCTAATTTCAACATTATCATTACCAACTGTTCGGTAAATGAATGTTGAATGTTTTCTGTGTGGAAACGGCTATTTTCAACATTATCATTGCCAACTGTTTGGTAAATGAATGTCGAATATTTTCTGTGTGGAAACGGCTAATTTCAAGATTATAATTACCAACTGTTCGGCAAATGAATGTTGAATGTTTTCTGTGTAGAAACGGCTAATTTCGACATTATCATTACCAACTGTTCGGTAAATGAATGTTGAATGTTTCCTGTATGGAAACGTCTAATTTCTCTATTACAGTTACCATGATAGCATATCGGTGATGATAAATTTTGTCAACATTCCTGGTGATAGAAAAGGACGCAAGGAGAAATGTATCAATGCTTTTCCCAAGAATATTCGCGTGACATTTTAATTCTGTTGGCAAATCCCATTTCCCGAGTTGATAACTATGACTCTACCCTGTACTTACTACCCGACCAACAAAGTTACAGAGTGGTGATCATTCTTCTAGACAGACTCGGAGTAATGAGTTTAAGCGATCGCCTGCATCTACTATTAAAATTTAGAATAAGTGTTTCTTTTCAATCTCATGATGTTCCAAAGATCTTTAACCATAAATAAAATCAAGCAAAACAGCAAAAAATAATCATGACGATACTGAATCCTAATAATACTGATGATAATTTAAAAGGAAAAAGCAAAAAGTCAACAACAAAAAAATTGTTTCTCTAGGTTTGGGTTTTTAACAAAAACTAACTTTCATGTCATTTATCAGCTTCCAAGAAAAATCAATGTCGAATAACAAACCATTTTTCTGCCGCTTTTTGGCCAGCATAAACACAATCTAACCTTCATGATGAGTTTTCTCCTAAAAAAAGCACATTTGATTCAAAACTCCCTAAACAAGTAAGCAAAGCGAACGAAATGAAAACAGTGCATTTCTAAAGACGTTTCTCCGCCTCTATCTCCAGGAAGAACTATTTTTTTTATGAATGATAGAATCAGAAAATATAGACGCTCACTAGATTTGTATTGCTAATGTTTTCTTTCTTTTTCATTTCTCCCTTGTCAGTGTCAGTATCGATGGCAATGTCAGGCAGTCTAAAGAAAATTGTCTTCAAAACAAACCTCATTCAACACAAGCTAGGAAAAGCAGGCTTTCTCAATTGGAAATGATAATAAACAGGGAACTACACGCACGAGAATTGTTTTGAAATACACTAGTGTTATATGCATGGCAGAAAATTGGAAAATAACCCAGAAAATTTTTTCAAGCTACTGGATATTGACAAATTCCAATGTAATTAAAATTTTAAAAATATATATTCCCTCGTGCATAACAAGTAAGCAATAAAGTGAAGTAATGTCTAGCGAGCTAGTTTAGTCGACCACTACTATTGAGTTGGGAGTTCGATTCTCACTGGGTGACCCATTCTTATAGACGTTTGTCAAATTAGACGATACTCCATAAACAATGATACGGACGTCTCGACATGGTGTAATGGTTAGCAAGCTCGTCTCGCTAGAACATATTACGACTGAGTAGTGAGTTCGATTCTCACTGGTTGTGCCATACTATCGGCCTTGTGTCGCATCTAAGATACGCTTAGAAAATCACCATAAACAATGACAAGCGGTAATTAAAAAAGCACCGGAGATATTAGGTTGAATCATGAATAATTTCCGTTTTAGTTTAATTACTTGTCATTTATCAAGCTGCATTTCAATAACATTTGAGTAAAATTCCCCAAGTTTTGATGCAAAAATATTTTTAACGAATTCTCCAATATGCTTTTTATTTGAGAAAACTTCTCCATCAAATTTGCCGCGATCGTAAAAGATAATAATCGCTTGGTGTAAGGTCAGGCGAATATGGCAGGTGGAGTAAAACAGACCAACCGTGTTCCAAAAGTTGTTTTCCCGTGTCATTTCTGCTATATATGGCATTGTGTTATCATGGAGCATAAAAAAATATTTTAATCCACTGTGTATGCTGCCACTGCCATGCAAAACCAAGGTATATTAGTTTGATCCATATTTATTCTTAACTGTCACGTATGATTAGTAGTTAGGATTATATATTCAGTATACTTGGTTGGCAAAAATTGAAATGCTTACTAATTTAAGTTTTTATAATTACTGATGTTTTATTTTGATAAATGATTCGAACGAATATACTCACATTTTTTTCAGTCAGTATTCTTTGGGAATTTGCTACATTATTCGTGTGTGTTAAAGAGTGAGTGAGTGAGTGAGAGAGAGAAAGAGAGAGGGAACGAGAAAGAGAGAGGGAAAGAGAAAGAGAGAGAGAGAGTGTTTGAAAGATCTCTCTTTGTAATGATGTCAAAAAAAGCCAGGTGAAAATGAATGCGACCATCATCGGCCAACCAGGTTAATGAGCCAAATAACTAACCTTATCATTAGTATTCTAATGAATAGAGTTTGTAGTAGAAATAAGACAAGAGCATTGTGCGTGTTTTAGGTCACTTGTGCAAGAAATGCTATCTCCATGATCAAAATGCTAACAGAGCAGGCAATAAAAATAAAGAAAGAGATATGCTTATGTTTCATAGATTACAAAAAAATTTATTTGATTGAGTAAAGCACGGAGAGATACTTGAAATATTGGAAAGGCTTGATTTAAATAGAAAATATATTACAGTCATATACAACCTATAGTAGACCGAGAAAAAAATTCAGGGAATGAAAAAAAAGAATACACACACACACATACACACACACACGCACACACGCACACACACACACACACATATATATATATATATATATATTAGTAGCAGGGCCCGGCGTTGCCCGTGCTTGATTAAAAAATCACTTGACTTAAAATATTTTTGCCCTTCCTTGTCTTTAAAGCAGTGCACTTTGCCGTGCTGATGTTACTACATGCTTTACTTCTTGCCTATCTCACACTGCGAATTTTTTCTAAGCTCTATACTAAACATTAAATCTGTTACAAAAAAAGAACTAAACAAATTGAACACAAAACGATCAGCTTTAAAAAAAGACTCGTAACTGGAAAAACCGAATGAAAAAAGAATGTTAACAAATACTTTTTCACACCCAACCCAGTTCTGCGGAATCAGAATCAACTTTGAGTTTAAGCAAGCGAATGAGCCAATTGGAGTAAAGTGTCATGCAGATTTAAATTTTTCCCACTTGTGACGAATGCAGCTATCGATTTTTTTGCATGCTAGTATGCTAGTTAACATTCGTGTCAGTCAGCTGTTGGCTCGCACGCTGGCCAATAGAAACTTCCTGTCTAATCGTGGCAGCCAGCTATTGGCTCTCACTCTGGCCAGTAGAAAATGGCCGCAAACTATATGAAAACTGCCGTAGAAGCATGAAAAAATCGATTATTTCCACTATCGATGGGAGTTGGGAAATGCAAAGTCGGTCTTGGCCTTCCTGCTAACTTGGAGTATGTGCATGTACATTTTGATGCAAATCCATCAAAAATTGCGGCCGTGCATTCGTTACACACATCCTGCCCTTCATATTTAAATATATATATATATATATATATATATATATATATATATATATATATATATATATATATATATGTGTGTGTGTGTGTGTGTGTGTGAAATAGAAAGAGTAATAATGATACATCAGTCAATCATAATAGAAGACCCACCAGGATTTATTATCGACGAACATAATCTTAAGAACCGAGTTCAAATTCCAGACTAGCCTCCTACTTTCACTTTCAGACAAATGCCCCATGTGAAAGGTATGAATCTAAATCTTCTCCACCACCTTTGGGTGGTAATCAATATAAAGAAATGAAAACTTTGAATTCCAAACCATGGAGAAGACAAAGGGAATCTACTACCCTATCTTTCCCAAGAATGCGCGGTAATTCACATATAATAACATAATCTATGGCGAGCCATGTTCGTCTACGTCATGAAAGGATATGGTATTCAAAAGACTTACATAAAGAATCCACTTTTTACCAGGAAAGTGCAACTCATTATTATAGCAACCTTTGCCAACCTTGACAGAAGAAGTCTTATACTGCTGGAAATATATAAATTAGCATTAAAACATTAAGAAAAGCCTTTCTTAGTTTCACATTGACGAGTCCCTTTTAGGTTAGAACCCTGACCTCATGAGCCACTGAGAATTAGTTGGATCCTTGCACAGTGTGAAAAAGAGCAACTTTGTGTCAAAACTGGTACTGTTTAACAAATAGCTATCAAATTCCAAAAAAGGAAGAAAGAGAGGGTAAGAAAGAGAGAGGGACTGTGAAAAAAGGGAGATGAAAGAAGGATCAATGTGTGAATGAAAAAAAGAAAACAAAAAGAAAACCTCCAAAAAATCCTTATCAGTTTAGCTAATCTGCAAAAGTGAACAATGGATTCTATCTGAAACAAAACTTGTTTGGATTTAGCTAATATTGATTAGAAGGACATTTCAGTAAATCAGATCCGATTGCTTGAAATCATTACCCGTTCCTTTTTCGTTAAAAAAGAAATTGAGGAACAATCAAAATCAAACCAACTCCACAAGAAAAGAAAATTAAAAACAAAACTAAAAGAAAACAAAGTATAGTGAGAAAAAGTAATCGGAAAAAAAATCCCTGTGAATTTTTCCAATTCGCGATTGCAGTTAGCGATTAGTGTCGTCGTGAAATCATGAGCGCCTGATGTAGTGATATTTTAAGGCAGTTGCAATGAAGCAATCATCTGAAATGATTTGAAGTTACTTGATTTCTTCGGAGCCAGTGTTAAATCCAAAATACAAGTATAAAATATGGGCACTTGAATGACATGTTATTGCTATTTTTTTTTATCCGTGCGTTTAAAGAAAGTGTTTTTTCTTTCTAAAAACGTAATAGACATACTCATGTACAAATGCTTAAAAATGTAAATAGGGACATTTTTAGTCTAGTGGCTTATTCGATGTAAGATAAAGCTTCACAGTGATCTAGGAATTCGGCCTTGTGCCAAGCTTTTTGCTGTGCAAAGAATACTGACACTAGTTCACACTGAAAATTTTAGTTCTGAATATAAATCTATCATTGCTGCCATATTTAGTTTGGTGCTCTTGCTGTATATCTCTAGATTATTGATAAAACCCAAAGAAGGGTCTGTAACGTCATTGATCCTGACCTGGCATCTCGACTTTCTGATTGTCGTAACTTTCCTCTGCCTTTTCTACAAATATTTACAGGTCGTTTGTTCTGTTGAGCTTTTTCCCTAATGCCTCGACATGAATTTAAGCGCGCTACTAGGTTAACAATTAGGTCTCACTTTACTGTTGAACTAGCTAGATACAACCGGCGCTTTTATTTTAAATTTTATTCTCGTATTTATCACCTGTGGAACTTCCAATTTCCTGTTTCCCTGTCACCTCCACTCATCAAAGATAAAAATGCAATTCTTTTCTCTTTCTAAACCCTGTTCCCTTATTTTCCTTTCTTCACTTCTCACTAAATTCTTCTCATTAAATTCTTCTTATTCAATTTGTTTCAATCCTCTGCGTTTTTGGGACATTATCACCTTGCTCGGGGTAAAACCACTAAGAAAAAAAATTGAAATTGTTGGACTCTGCATGTCCCCAGCAAATGGTGTGTTGCTGCCATATCTAGGCTGGAGGTTCCCATTTCCAACCTTAACAGAGATCAAAAGCATTTAAGCGGCCTTGTTGGTGGGGCGAAATCTTTTAAGCTTACAATCCCTTTCCAACAAATGAAACGTCCAAATCCTATCGCTACTCTATTGCGATTTCCATGGCAACAGTTCAGAAAAGCTATTTTTTTAGTTCAGATATTTATAGATAGGAACCATCATGCCACGTACACAGAGTCGAATCATTTGTATTCTCTTCGTATTTCATTCGTAAGAAAAAAGTTTCACCGGGAGATCCGTGGAACAAACTCCGGAGAAAGATGCTTGCCAGATAACTACAATTTTGACCTCTTCATCTCGGTTCAACCGTTATCTATCCAAAATCTATCTTCATAATCTGCACTTCCTTCTTTTATGTCCATACAACAACCTCATTTAGTAACCATATAATATGAGCGACTTTTAGGCCTACTATTCATTAAATATTTTGTAAAAGCAAAATCACTTTTTTTTCTGTCCTTATGTTTGTCTGTCAGACCCTTCTCTCTCTTTCTCTGTGTCTGTCTGTCTGTCTGTCTGTCTCTCTCTCTCTCTCTCTCTCTCTATATATATATATATATATATATATATATATATATATATATAATTATGACAACAGAACGCAGATTTAAAAAAAAACCTTAACACTAATAAACGTATGTTTATGTTTGTCTACCACTGAAGTTGATCTTAGAAAAGGTCGAAAGTACTTGGGTTAAAACAAACTACAGCGTTTTCCATGATAAATTTCACCACAATATCAAGAAACTAAATTCATAACTTGAAAAGAACAATATAAAAACAAGTAGACACAATATGTCTATATTATTCAACAAAACATGTTTAAATTAAAATATGCTGCCTATATATATATATATATATATATATGTAACATAATATTATTAATACTATTATTAATATCATTAAGTTTGTTCTAGCCGGGTTGATAGTGGGAAAAAGTCCTAACTGTTTATAAAATATTTCCCTGGTATGCGTCTTAAATAGACTCTGACAACTAAGTTTAGCTTCAAGATGAAGAATAGGCGAAGACAGAAAACTGGCGCCTCATAACCAGCTGCTTTGGACAGCCCAGGAAAACTGTCCATCTATGGAAAGGAAAAACATGATTTTAACTTCTGCTGCCATGTGGTCATATCCAAACACAAAAAAGATTATTCTAGAAAAAATTCTGATATTTGCTAACTTGGTAAAATTTTCAGAAATGTGTTTGTCCGAGAAGTTCTCTACACTTTCTCGTATATCTATGTATCTACGTATGTATGTATTATGAAAGCTCACCAAAACATTGCTCTAACACTTACTGCAAGAAACGCCCAACGTTGCAGCTTTTGTGTCAATTGTTTCTACTATATACCGTGTTTATTCAGGACGTCGGTGTTCATGGTTCTCCATGCCATTTGTAACTCTAAATAAATTTTGTCTTTTGTTTTAACCTTGTTAAACCATCTATTTACTCAAGCTCTCTAGCTAGGTTATGCGTTCTTTTCCTCTATCCCTCTTGCCTTCAGTCTGTCTTGTGAGCATTAAATTCTCCAAACCCTTTTTCCTCATGATGTGCATGAGAAATTTCAAATTTCTTTTTCTTATATAAAATTATAAATGTCCTTTCTGTTTCCATTTTTTAAAACTTCGTAGACGCTCACATGTCCAGTTCATGGTATTCTCAGCATCCTTCTGTAGAACCACATTTCTGTTGCTTGAAGTATCTAGTTTATTTGTAAAGAAATTGCCCAGCATTCACTGCCATCTAAAAGAACTGATGTTACGTATCAGTTCAGTACTATTTTCTTAATTTTTCTTTTTCTTAATACTTTGGTTAGCTTTTGGAAGGCGTCTTTCGCTATCATAATGCGACTTTGATTTCAGTGTCATAATTTCAGTCTTTTGTCAAAACATTTCCCAGATATTTAAATCGTTATACTTGTTTGATTTTGGTATCTACAATTTGCAATTTGCGTGTTGAGCCGTTCCTTTTGCTAAAAACGATGCACTATGTCTTCCTGCAATTAATGTTTAGCCCTTTCTTCTCGTTTCCCTTCACGAAGAAAAAGCCACATCCCTGATGCTCTTTATCTTAAAATCAGTCAAGCGATGGCATTATTCGAAATCTATTATCAGCCATCATATATATCTGTCAACCTGATGAAAGAAATAATGATATTCAGAATTTGCTAATATGATTTGAAGAAGTAATAATTGAATCCCGAATTACTTAAAGCTTTTGGCAAATTCGTGATGACTTTAGAAAATCAATAATTCCTGTACTGATAAATAAATGCCAACAATGTTGGCATATGGACCTGTATCAGTAAATTGTACGATACGAAATCTGTATCAACATCGAATAGATAATCAGTTCGAATTGCAAGTTTTGGGTATCTTGTATTTATATAGCACTGGTGTAACTTGCAATGATTGAAATGATTGGAATGGTCAGTTAGGAATACAGAAAAAGCACAGGGTCATTCCTTTAGGTTGGACATGACATTTTTACGCTGTTTGGTGAGAAATCTGTTGTCGCATCGACGAACGCTGAAATTGATGTGACTGCAGTGAATTTAGAGTCATTCATCAAGGAGGATAGAAATTTGATTTTTAAAAGATAAACTCCAGGCAAAAGACATCATCGGTCTTGTTTTTTCATCTCGATCATTCTACATATTTTATGCAGTTTCCCCATGAGATTTGACTTCATCTCCAAACATTGCAGTCTCAAATTTAACAGTTAAAAGGGATTGGAAATTATTTTGAAAGATTTTCTTTTTCGCAATGTTTTTTCTTTTATAAGAAAAGTTCTGTCGAATACATTAAGTTTAAACTTTTCGAAAACTATAATTTTTGTTTCTCCACGTGTTTCCAATTTTTTTTTATGTTTTATTTTGATATGTTGTTTAAATATACTTTTATGTTTTATCACGAATGATTTTTCTATTGAAGGAAACTGGAATATCAATGTATGTTGTTAGGAGAAATGTTTAAGTGTTGAAAAATATGCCTGATGTTACGTAAGCAGTAATTGTATGTATTTATTAGTGTATCTGTGTATCTAAGGGCCACTTTTATGCAATTCCCAATGTTGTACTCCCATCACTGAATAACTTTAACGTTTATTTTTCTTACGACCAAAGGCAAAATCATTATATATTCGAAATTTTAAAAAGTAACTATGCAGCTGCGTTTATATGTTTTTATAAGAAAATGGATCGGCTTCTAGTTGTATGATAAAATCTCATACCAGCAAAACGTTATAGTAAATTTTTGTAATAAAAATGTGAATATAAATTGAAATTAACATGATATATTAATCGTACAAATATATCCTGAAAGTTTTACCAACATTGGTTGGTTAATACAAATTTTATTGTGAAATCGATCACTTACGAAATAAAATCGGACATATTGTAAATCTTTACTTGCTGGAAGTGTAACAAATATGTGCAAAAAGTTCTTTATCCGAATTTGAAATAAATTAGATTGCAGGATAATTAGAAAAAGGGAGAATTTATTTTTTCTGTAACTTTATGAGTTTCAGTGAATATTCAATGAATGTTTCTAACATTCTTATTCTTCTATGTGTCATGCCTCTTCAGATAGCTGGCGATCATGGCTCTCCACAATTTCTTTACTTTTGTAGCTCTTAGTAAATTTTGTCTTTCTGCCATCTCTCCCAAACCCTGTTCTGCCAATCACCTATACAAGCTCGTACGGTAAGTTAGGTGCTGTTTTCATTTGTCCGTCTTGACTTTAATGTCTTGTGAGTGTCAAATTCTCCAAACCATCCTACCTCATTATGTGCAGTAGAAATTTCAACTGTCTCTTTTTGATATTACGTATATGTCTTTGTGTTTCCATTTTCTCTAAAACTTCGTCATTGCTCATATATTCCGTCCATGTTTTTCTCGACATCCTTGTGTATAATGGTATTTCTGTTGTTTTAAATGTTTCTTCATCTGTGAGGAGATTGTCCAGCATTCATTGTCATATATGAAGAGTGATATTATGTAGCAGTTCAGCTTGTAATATAGTTAGCATAATTTTCACACTAAATCCATTGACAAATAAATCTAATCGAAGGTCTAAAAATTCTAAGAAATAAAAAGAGGAAGATGGAAAACCAGATTTGGATATTATATTCAATATGGCATGTGCAATGTTTCATTAGAAAAGAAATATTGACTAACATTACTAAATAGTAGTAATTGCACTGTAAACTTTACGAAATCTGACTATATTATTTTGAAAGGTCATGCTAGGAACTATTTAACCAGCACTTATAAATCAAAGTTGGCGTAGAGTGGGTAACATAATATATTCGCCTTAAAAATGCAACACGTGATGCATGCTTAGGTGATCATGTATCTTTCGATACATGACTGACGAGGCAGATTTTTCCCGAAGTAGTTTGACATTTTTTTTCTGCGGTAGACCAGTTCCCATGCAAGGCTATAGAAGAAGCTGAAGGGAGAAGATTCATACCTTTCCCAATGGTATTAGCACGTAAGTGACTGTAATGGATTCGACTGGAATTCGAACTCGGCTCTTCGATTCTTCAATTCAAACCGCTATCCATTACTCCACCGTGCTTTCAAAATGTATAAAGGATTTGTTTAATCGTCGAAGCTTCTGTGGTCGAAGTGATTAAGGCTATTTTTATAAATAACCGTTTTCTTAAATGTATAATGCCAGTTCATGTTTTGTCGAAAGCTACTTGAGATATCGAACTGATTTTTTTCATAAAGATCGAAGATTGTAACGGCCCAGAATATTGTAACAAAGAGCAAATATCATAAGTCAGAGTAAAACTGATAATAATAATAATAATAATAATAAGTATCATTTATTTATCATACACCAAAATGGAATGCATCCATTGAGCACTTTTATATGATTTTATATGATTTACTGTATATATATATATATATGGCAATGAGAGTGGGTAACAGCTCGGACTGAGGGCTCAGAGAGCCGAGTTCGAAATCCAGTCGAATCCATTACATTCACTTATGTGCTAATACCCCTGAGAAAGGTATCAATCATCTTCGTCTCCCTCTAGCTATGGCTAATTAGCAGGACAGACTGGGTTCTATAGCCTTGGATGGTAACTGGTCTAGGAAAAGGACAACTCTGAATTCAAATCTTGCAGAAGGTTATTTCAGGGATCTTGTGGCACGTAGTGCCCCGGGTCTCTGTATTCGGCCCTTCAAAAAGGGTGGCTGGTTCTACACAAAACCTTCACCACTATAATCACATCATATGTGCTGGTGTCTGGCTGTCGCTTTCTAAAACTGGGCTGCTTGACCCTCACACGTCGAATACGACGGGAGAGTCCACCATATATGGTAATTGTAATGGAGAGATTAGACGTTTCCATACAGAAAATATACGACATTCATTAACTGAACAGTTTGCTTTACTGTAGGTTGGAATTTATATAATCTTAATCTTAAAACAGTTTCTACGGGGAATTAAACTTCTTATGTCTCCTGTTATTATTCCTTTTAGTATTACTCTTAGTGAGTTGCCTTCCTAACCTTTTAATGAAGGTAGTGTGGAAAGTCAACACCTTCACTATATCATTATTTACCCTGAAGCTGCATGTGACATACAGCCATATCATGTTAAAACACCTATTCTTATCCGATCACTGAGGTTAAGAAACGTGAAGCCTAGACAGTACTAAGATGCATGACTGCAAGTGAATACCAGTGGCTGTAAGCTTGGATGTGAAAGTGAAGTAATCGATAATGGCTCGGGTCTCTTATCGTCACTATTAGAACTCGGCTCACCGATTTTCAATTCCGAGCCATTATCCATTACACCACCAGCACATCGAAATTTACAGTACCTGATATTCCCAAGCGGTCACACATCTAGTTACTGACCAGCTCGACGTTGCTTAACTTCGGTGTTTCAACGTGATATGGTCGTAAGCCTCTAGCTGCAGGAAATTTAGTGAGGTATGCCTCTTCTGGATATCTCAGTTTCTGTTTCGGTTAGTTCCCTTTAATACAACTCTCCAACTTTTTTGTTCACTTCTTCTGTGGCTAGGTATTGAACTCACATATCTTTGGTTCAAATTACTGGATTACTGCAACCAACGCTTTTATCCTTGAGAACATCAGTGTATGAATTTTTAGGATTTATAAACCCAATATCTCATTAACATTTATTAGCAGATCTCATGCTACAGGTTACTGAGGAAACTGAAACTTAGATATCCGGAAGAGGCATGGCACGCGGAACTAGAACAGTACACTCTGGTAGACTAAATAAAGAGGGCAACAGTTTGAACATTGTAAATAGTGTAAATAATTACAATACCTCATTTCCGAAATATAGATACATAAAGCATGGAATAAGGTATTTCCTGGAGAGAATAGAATGAGTCAAGCATTTTCCCAAAATATTTAGCAATTGATTGTATATATGACTTTCACTTGAGGTCTGAAGTGAACTTGTGTCCCAACAAACTGGAGCCTAATTGAGAGTACAGCCGCTCGTCATTACTGGTAGAGACAGAGAAATAAGTCGCAATTCTGGCCTATTTCAAAGTTCAAATTGGATACCTGTTAGAAATTGAACCTTCTTTGACGATTCTCTTTTCCATTGTGTTAGCCATTAAGTCAACAACGACGCTTCACATCGACTCTAAAAATGACGATATCTATTAAGAATCAACCACTCGTTATATTTAATAAATTTTATGCTTATAGACTTCATTGTTTTTTAAAAAAAGCTGTGATATCTGTTAAATCTTGGCTAAACCACCCATAAACGATTAGTATTATATTAACTTTTAAAATATCGCTAGAAGTGCCTTATTTGCCAACAAAATTGTCATACCGTTGGCAAAAATGTTTAAAATCTTTCGACATCATGTTTCTGCCCTAGCAAAGAATTGACTATTCACAGCCCTACTCCATTCTGTTTTTATTGAATTTTCTATCGACATCATCGTAACTAATGTGGCTAATTTTAAGACGGGCGACATGCATTTATCGACTAAAAGAAAGTAGCATTGGAAATGGACATTAACTTTCATGAGTGAAACAAGCTGTGAAACTTTGCGTTTCTTATAAGTCTTCTTTTATTCTTCGCCGAGTATTGATGAAAAAGCAGCATAGTTAGAAAGATACCAATAAAGACAGACACATGAATCGAGAGAAGTGAGATTTAAGAGAGAAAGAATAAAAAAAAATGAAGAGAAGTAGAGAATATTTGAGTCGTGTGCGCGAAAACATCGAAATAAAGAGAAGGCAAAATGAATGGTAAATTTTTTGAAACATAAAAATGATTCAAATGCGTTCCTTTGCGATGTAGACAAAGATGCAATGAAAAGTATAAAGATGGTAGAAAAGAAATAGGGTTCGTTCTTTTCTTAATGTAAATTCGTGAAAATATAGAAAAAGATGAATAAAGTAAAGAAAGAAAAATTGGAGAGGTTCGTTAAAGGTTCTGGGCTCAACCAAGAAGGGATCCCTATACCCACAAAATTTAATATTTGGTCAGACTTTGGCAAGTGGAGATGGTTGAACGGTGTTCCTCATCCCAAAAGAACAATCTATGAGTGTGGCTCATTCAGTAATGTGAATAAATACACAGCACAAAATATGGATGGGGAAAAACAAACAAGAATCGGTTACAGACCAATAAAAGCATATATATACATAATAGAAATTAAGGAGGATTTGAGTAATTCCTCGAGTTTAGAAGAAACCTCAACAGAATGCAGAAAGCACTGGGTGGTCGTTTCGTCCTATATTTGGTACTCATCAGCAGTGCTCATCTACTACCGAAAATTGAAACCCAGACAGTTACATTGACAAGAAAACGTCATACCAACTGTACTAACGGGACTCGACCATGCTTTCCGCATTCTGTTGAAGTTTCTTCTAGACTCGATGATATATATATATATATATATATATATATATATATAAATCAGAATGTGTGTGTGTGTAACGAAAGCACGGCCGCAATTTTCGACGGATTTGCACCACAATTTACATGCACATGCTCCAAGTTAGCGAGATAGGCCAAGACCGACTTTGCATTTCCCAACTCTTATCGATAGTAGAAATAATCGATTTTTTCATGCTTCTACGGCAGTTTTCATGTAGTTTGCGGCCATTTTGTATTGGCCATAGTGAGAGCCAATAGCTGGCTGCCACGAATAGGCAGGAAGATTCTATTGGCCAGCGTGAGAGCCAACAGCTGACTGACACAAATGTTAACTAGCATACTAGCATGCAAAAAAAAATCGATAGCTGCATTCGTCACAAGTGGGAAAAATTTAAATCTGCATGGCACTTTACTCCAATTGGCCCATTCACTTGCTTAAACTCAACGTAGATTCTGATTCCGCAGAACTGGGTCGGTGTGAAAAAGTATTTGTTGTTAACATTCTTTTTTCATTCGGTTTTTCCAGTTACCAGTCCTTTTTTAAAGCTGATCGTTTTGTGTTCATTTTGTTTAGTTCTTTTTTCGTAACAGATTTAATGTTTAGTATAGAGCTTAGAACAAAATCGCAGTGTGAGATAGGCAAGAAGTAAGGCATGTAGCAACATCAGCACGGCAAAGGGCACTACTTTAAAGGCAAGGAAGGGCAAAAATATTTTAAGTCAAGTGATAGCAATTGCTGTATGAGTCGTACGATTTTTGAATCAAGCACGGGCAACGCCGGGCCATGCTGCTAGTGATAGGATAAAAAAAAGGTTATCAATCTAACAAGTCTCATGAGAAAATGAGTGATTAAGGAAAAAACGGAAAGTCATTTTGGTAATTTTATTTTTGTGTCGTTTGATTTACATTGGTTAAGCAGGTTTCACGTGCATTTGACTTGTTAAACAACGTTAAAATAATTTATTAACTAGAAAAATATAGAAGTAACCACCTCTTTATAACTTATTCAGCAATGAGGAGAGAAGAGAAAACGAGAGAAACTTAGAAATAGAACAATGAATGCAGAAAGCGAGTGGCCGAAGGAGAGAAAAGGAAAAACAAAAAGTTATTTCCATATAGCGGAATTAACTGTCTTAACACACACACACACACACACACACACACACACACACACACACACACACACACATATATATATATATATATATATATATATATATAAATATATATATTTATATGCGTTTGTGTGGGGTTGAGAGAGAGAAAAGAGAGAGAGAGAGATGAACAGATAATCGATAAAAGAAAGAGAGATGAGAAAGTGAACGTGAGATGATAACAGACAAAGGAATAGCGATGTGGAAGCGGAAAGGGCTATATAAAGGAAAATTAATGCAGAAAGAGAGAGAGAGAGAGAGAGAGAGAGAGAGAGAATGAGAAGAGGAAGGTGAAAAGGTAAGATGAGAAAAGAGGGACAGACCTAATTGAAATAGACATATGAAAGTAAGAGGCAAGTGAAAGATGCTGAGTGCCTGCGACTTCGAACAACCGATCCTCAGTTGACAAATTATCAAGTATCGCTGGTCACAGGCAATTGTCGTCTGGCTTCTGTAGTCAATGCATGACAGTGCCTAAGTGCTACCCATAGATGGCGCTGTAGAAAATATTGGCCGATCGATACATACAATTTCATTGGCTCCTCAGATGAAACTAGTTCCGAGGTACAGTACTTGTTTGGTCTATATACACATTTCTTTTCTTTGTTTATATCGTTTTCATATAAAAATGTCTTAGATATATGCGTCTATTTCTTTATTGGAAGCATATAAAGACTTTATGCCTGTTTCCTGTGAGGGAATCATTTCTGAAAATGTCGATAACGCACCTATAAAAGAGAAACTTTCTGGTATGCCACATGGCCGAGGCAATTGCGTATATCTCACTAAGGATTTCAGAACCTGGTTTTCAAGACAGATTCCCACTGTCATAGTATATATATATATATATATATATATATATATATATATATATATATATATATGATATAGCACATATTTTCTTAACCGTCACTTCTTTTATCGGAGTATTTTTCGTTGCGCAAAGTTAAACTTGTTAAATATTTATAGAAAAGTATAGAAGTGATATTTAATGTATGGTGAAAATTTATAGTAAATATTAATAGAAATGGATAGAATTAACATTTAAAATATGATGCCGTTTGATTGTAAATATTTATTGAGGCAGGGAGAAGTCATATTTAAAATATGGTAATAATGGATTGTAAATATTAATAGAAGCAGATAGAAGTGATATGTGAAATATGGTACGGATAGTAAATATCAATAGAAGCAGATAGAAGTGATATGTGAAATATGGTACCAACAGATTGAAAATATCAATAGAAGCAGATAGAAGTGATATTTGAAATATGGTACCAACAGATTGAAAATATCAATAGAAGCAGATAGAAGTGATATGTGAAATATGGTACCAACAGATTGAAAATATCAATAGAAGCAGATAGAAGTGATATGCGAAATATGATACCAACAGATTGAAAATATCAATAGAAGCAGATAGAAGTGATATGCGAAATATGATACCAACAGATTGAAAATATCAATAGAAGCAGATAGAAGTGATATGTGAAATATGATACCAACAGATTGAAAATATCAATAGAAGCAGATAGAAGTGATATGCGAAATATGATACCAACAGATTGAAAATATCAATAGAAGCAGATAGAAGTGATATGCGAAATATGATACCAACAGATTGAAAATATCAATAGAAGCAGATAGAAGTGATATGTGAAATATGATACCAACAGATTGAAAATATCAATAGAAGCAGATAGAAGTGATATGCGAAATATGATACCAACAGATTGAAAATTTCAATAGAAGCAGATAGAAGTTATATGCGAAATATGATACCAACAGATTGAAAATATCAATAGAAGCAGATAGAAGTGATATGTGAAATATGGTACCAACAGATTGAAAATATCAATAGAAACAGATAGAAGTGATATGCGAAATATGGTACCAACAGACTGAAAATATCAATAGAAGTAGATAAAAGTGATATGTGAAATATGGTACCAACAGATTGTAAATATCAATAGAAGCAGATAGAAGTGATATGTGAAATATGGTACCAACAGATTGTAAATATCAATAGAAGCAGATAGAAGTGATATGTGAAATATGGTACCAACAGATTGAAAATATCAATAGAAGCAGATAGAAGTGATATGTGAAATATGGTACCAACAGATTGAAGATATCAATAGAAGCAGATAGAAGTGATATTTGAAATATGGTACCAACAGATTGAAAATATCAATAGAAGCAGATAGAAGTGATATGCGAAATATGATACCAACAGATTGAAAATATCAATAGAAGCAGATAGAAGTGATATGTGAAATATGGTACCAACAGATTGAAAATATCAATAGAAACAGATAGAAGTGATATGCGAAATATGGTACCAACAGACTGAAAATATCAATAGAAGTAGATAAAAGTGATATGTGAAATATGGTACCAACAGATTGTAAATATCAATAGAAGCAGATAGAAGTGATATGTGAAATATGGTACCAACGGATTGTAAATAGAGCTACACTATCAATAGAGCATACTGAGACAACCTTCTAAAGGAGTCACGAAAAGGTAGAAAAACTGACGAAAGTGGTCTTGTTTCATCAGGACATTACTCAAGCACACAAGTTCTTGGTTTCAATGGCTGCTGTGGGTGACTGTGGCTTTGAACTGGTTGATCACCTTAACTGTTTTCTTGATTTGGCCACATCTGACAATAATCTGTTCCTAACATGAACAAAGACTTCGCTG
The DNA here is from genome assembly GCA_903632075.3 of Acanthosepion pharaonis. Lineage (NCBI taxonomy): Eukaryota > Metazoa > Mollusca > Cephalopoda > Sepiida > Sepiidae > Acanthosepion > Acanthosepion pharaonis. The sequence goes on along the minus strand of CAHIKZ030004979.1, from coordinate 5,150,549 downwards.
GAAACCAGTATCGCCTTGATGATGATGTTATATCTGCTGTTGATGATTTTTTTGACCGGCAAGATGAAAGTTTTCTCACCAATGGAATAGAAGAATTGCAACACTGACGGAAGAGAAAGTGTACGGAGAACAAGGTGAACTATGTTGAAAAATAAATTTTATTTGGTCACATTTCATGAAAGTATCTTGATTTCACTATGAACTTTTCAGTCGTCCTTCATAATATTGAGTGTTTCATTACCTTACATCACTACATTTGTAGTTTTACTTTTCAATGTAAAAGCTCCACACACTATAACAGATTGTATGCCAAGTGGATGTTTAAAGAAAGTTGAGTCTCCTTCTGAAGATTATACCAGTATCATTGCATTCTATTGGTAACCATCTAAACTGAAGTTTTAGTCAGAGAACTTTATCTAGATTCTAGATTAATTATTAATCAAAGTCACTTTTTCCTTTATTCATTCGATACATTTTTTCTTGCGTGACTCATGTTAAACTTAGTTTAATTAAATCAAGTTAAAAACAGTTTAGCTTACTAAACGGAAACTGAAAATTAATTGAGAAATTTTCTAACTTTTTTTCAGTGATGTTAATATGAAGTTTATTCCGGGGGCTCTTGGAATATAATAAACCATTTGATGCCTCTTGAAGCAGGCGACGATGACCCACAACATTTAATTTAGACTACCTTTATTTTTAGTGCCATTAGTTTAAGAATTCTTCAAAGAAGTAGCCAGGGCGTTTCTATATCTGTTCAGTTTTTGTACTGACAAGGTAATATTGTGGTTCTCTATCATAAGTCCAAAATTTCGCTTTTTTTTTTGTTGCTGAAGCCTGTTCCTATTGGCATCTTGAAAACGTGTAACAAATGGTTCATATGTGGCGCTCACCACGTTCAAATGTCAATTGTTAACTTTTAGGATAATTTCAAAGGAAAGTTTCAAAATACTTATGGCAAAAAATCAAAATTTGTTTTGGAATATGTCACGGAACGCGTGATTATTCCGAATTTACAGATATGAAAGCAAGTAACTAAAATTGATTTTACAATCGAATTACTCTTGCATTTTTTGTACAAATTTTTGACCAATTTGGTGTCTGACACATATATACACACGTATTATATATATATATATATATATATATATATATATATATATATATATATCTATTGGGAAAGCACAATTTGCAAAATTGTTACGACCTTCGAAAGTAGCTTATGCATAAGTAAAAAAAAATATCGATACCATATATATTAATAAAATCTGTAGATAATATAAAATTGTATATTTTTTCAAATTGACTTTCCTTATTTTAAATTACACCTTTTACATGTGTTCTCTCAAAAAACAGAATCACTTTTCATTAATAATATATTTTGAATCTTGGCACACTCCTCCTTGATGTCAGTCTCGATATTTGTCTAAGTGTTCTTGCTTTAAAACGCCACACAGTGTGGTTAGTAGTCTTCTCCTGTGTCCATCTGGGTAACTGACCTTTAGACATAGCAAAACATTGTACCTCAAGATGGTGCAAAAGACATTATAATTAAACTTTCTCTAAAGCTTGAGGGTATGTTTTCGCTTAAGAGTCCACGATACCCAAAAGATGGTATGGGCTATATTCCAGAAGGTATACTTGAAATAATCTTTTGGCTATGCGAGGTTGCGGCAGATCAAAATATTTTATTAATATCCGCCTGTATATTTTGGTTCTACATTTCACATCATCTCTCGTAGTTTTGCGTAGGAAATTTTTATTTAAATATTACTCCAAGTTTTGCTTACCCTCCGTTATATATATATATATATATATATATATATATATATATATATATATTTTTACCCTCCGTTTTATCTATCTATCTATCTATCTATCTATCTATCTATTACTTCATTACTTCAAACTCTATTTTTAGTGGATACCTGTATTTCAGTAGACGCCTTATTTTTAAACGGTGTTTATAACATCTATCGGACTGCGCAATCGATAAAAAAGAAAGAAAATTAAACCTCCGGCAGGATTCGAATCTGTGTCCCCCTTTGCAGGAGAAACCTCCGTCTTATGCGATTACAGAGAGCTTCACAGTCATGCAAGGGTCTGTTTGTCTTAATGTACATTCACTCGTTCAGATTTAAACGAAAGCTATATCTGCTTAGTTTCGTATCCGAAAGTTAAACGGAACAATTTCTAAAGAATTAATGGAGTTTATCTTTTAATCCGATATATTTTTATTGCCTCAAATGTTATTTTCAATGAGTGCCGGTATTTGAGTAGACATTCTCTTTTTTAACCATTGTTTATTTCGTCTACCGTCTGGCACACTCAAGAAAAGATAAAGAAAATGTGCCCTCCGGCAGGATCCAAAACTGCGTCGCACACACATCTATATTTTATTACGTTAAACGTTATTTTTAGCGGTTACACATATTTGAGTAGACGCTCCATTTATTTATTAAAGTGTATCTATTTATTTTTGTCTACTTGCCTGAATATTCGATAAATCTAATTAAAGTGTGTGTGTGTGTGTGGTGGTGGGATAAGCCATGACAGTTATGTGCCATGCGTGATGCACACTTAAGCGATCATGTGTCTTTCGATACATGACTGACGAAGCAGATTTTTCCCGCAGTAGGTTGCCATTTCTTTCTGCGGTAGACCAGTTACCATCTAAGAACTCGGTCTGTTTACTCATAGCTGGGGGAGGGGGCGGTAGGAAGAAGAGGATTTATACCTTAGGGTATTAGCATGTAAGTGAATGTAATGGATTCGACTGGAATTCGAACTCGGCTCTCCAAATCCACAATCCGAGCCGAACAAAATCTTGGAGAGTTGAGTTAAAGTGCGTCACCTGATACTGAGACATTCGGAAGAAGCATAGCACGCGGAAATAGAACAATCTACCCGCTGGATGGAATAAAGGTTCGTTTCAAAATCCCAATCACCTGAAGAAGGCCGGAGAGTACAACGGCCGAGATCTCGTGAATATATCAACGAAGATGAGGACACCAGTCCGACCAATGTAAATAGTATAAATAATTACAATACCTCATCTCAGAAATATAGACAGATATTGTGTTTTATGTATACGAATTATTATATGACAGTTAACGTTATAGTCACGTGTTATTTTAAAATCTATTTGTTCCATTTAAAGACAATTCAATGAGCAATTGAAATTTGCTTTCTTTGTCTACAATTTCTTGTGGAGAAATAATTATCGAAAAGAAAGAATATTCTTTTGTAAATCGTAGAATTTCAATATATTCAAAGTAAACTAGAATGAAAAAAAGTAAACGAAACGAAAAGCAATGTATTAGCAACCTGGTGTCCTTATTTAGTAATGATGTGTTACGTTGTTACGTCAAGAGTAAATTTCTAATAGTGACGTCTTTGTAAATGCCAAATTATAATAAAAAAATGAATGTGTGAGCTATGAGTTTCCATAGTCCCTTTAACCCAGTAGAATGCTATTTTGCATTTTAAAATAAAAATCGCTGGAAAATTTTGCACCGACATAATAATGGTATAAAATTTTAAAGATAAGGCATTATTATATTACATTTTGACTGTGACTGCTGTAGCTTTTTTATCGCAACTCTCAGTGCGTTATTCTACGACTGTTGGATGCAAAAATTAAGTTTCCGGCATGAGTTGAAAGCCTTTTAAATTAAACACGCTTAAACATACTTAATATTTGTAGATTTGAGAGTTGCGATAAGAAACAAGAGAAATAAGATGATAGAATGATTAGTAAAAACGATACAGCTAAGTGATTCTAATCGTGCATAGAAATAGACAAGATGGTAGCATATATCGATTGAAAAAATGAGCAATATAGTAATATGTTTTAATTTGATCGAGGCCTGATTGTAGTGTCTTTATAGTCAAATCAATAACGGATTTGGCAGTCTGACAACCTCACCAAGAGATTATGATAAGCGACAAGATAAGAAACTGATTTTTTTAAATTTCCGATATACACTTCGTTTCATTCATTCATCATTTTATTCAGTTAGCGAATTTTGCACCACTGTGACTGCCACTCACCGCCATCTCACAAATGAGGTTCATGATGACATTTAAGGCAGAATAGTGCAATGGGTTTCCGGTTCCTTTTACACCAGTTATTTGATTGCTTGGTTGATTTTATTTAGCGGCATATCAACCCCTGTTGGTTATTTAATGCCCAATTATAAATATTTTGAACACAATTTTATGGATTCAGCTAAATAAAGGGTGTTCCAATAAATCGGACCCATTATAAGTTTAAGCGTCTAATGATTTTTTCGTTTTCTTTCAGATTTGGTGGACATTTGGGCAATTATTATTTTTCACACATAATTGCCATGACTTAAATAACATGATCCAATAGCGAAACAAATAAATTTTCACCAATAATACTGTTTTATTTACTTTGATCCGTCTTAATGAAACACCCTTATATATAATCCATCTTAATGAAACACCCTTTATATTTTGAACCTAATTGTATGCCTTCAACTACAGATAAAATATATTGTTGGTAATTCTACTATAAATATGTAGTGTTGGTATTTTTTTTTCTATAAAAAATGTATTGCTGGTATTTTTACTATAATGTATTTTTATACTTTCCTCATGGCTTGATATTTGTTTTTTTTGGGGGGGATCTCACTAAAACAGGTGCTACTACTCCATATCAGGTTAGACCTGGGAAGAACAACAATTAAGAGGTGGTTTCACGCTCTTCAAAACCTCCAATCTCCCAATCAGATGCCTTAATGCCGGATGTTGTTTATCGTCATATCCAGGACTGTTTTTGCATCTCGTTTATCCTTTTTATTTACCTTCTTCTAGCCTTTTGTCTAAAGAGACAAGACCTACACGACAGCAGGAGGTTTCCTTCTACTAGACTGGTTACCACCCAGTCGGTCCTGTTATTTTTACCCATACCTGGATGGGTAGGGGGTAGAAAAGTTAGATTCATACATTTCACAAGTGTAGTTGCACGTAGGTGAATGTAATGAACTCAACTGGAATTCGAACACAGTTCTCCGATTAATCAATCCATTATTCCATCATGCTTCCACTACACTTCTTTTAACAGTCTTAAAATAACAATCTGACAGCTGCGTTAAAAATCAAGAAAAATAATATGAAAGTATTATTCATTAAAAATTAATAAAATAAAGAATAAACATTGCAAGTTTAGTATAGTCGAATTTTCAGTTTTTTGTCTGTTGATTGTTTTAATCTTATCTCGATGGGATCCCATGACAATAATAGGAAGACGTCGCTAGTATATATACTTCGTTCTTGCGAAAAAAAAACCCCAAAAAACTCGTGCTTATTGATAAGCGCGCAGATGTATACGCATGCGCGAGGCAATTTTATTGCTTGAAAGCCATATTATAACTTTAAGAAAGGAAATCAATAAAAAAGGAAAAATCAATGAAATTTTCTCTCCATGGCGTTTACAGCAGTCAGAACTTATAAAGCAGTTAAAACAAAGAGTGACATGTGGACGACATTATAGGCGAATATCCAACTATTTCGGAAAATATTGGGTAATGACCATTTTAGAGCAAGTTGCATGACCATCCTGGTGATGTCTGTCTGTGCATCAAGACAGCAATTCAGCGTTATTATAACTACAAATGCTTTTTCTGTGACAACCGACTTTTTATTATTGATTTGTTGAATGTGATGTCTAAATTGTGTCATATCCGAACACGCCAGGGTCCATTGGAAAAATATATTTCCTATATATCGTTAATGTATTTTCCAGATATAGCTAACATAATGGCTGATACGACTGTCTACATTATACAAGAAAATATTTGGCTACATAGTCTTACTACAGAAACGAACGCATTATACAAAAATGTTTTTTGACGAGTTTTAATAAGCGCGCCCCAAACCAAATATAACTCTTTCAGTATCGACTAGCTTTGTTTCCGACTAAAAATATTTTTAATTGAAAAGATTTTTTCCGATTGGTATATCAGAATCATTTCTCAGCTACGCAAACCAACTTTCACAGTTAGAAATAAAATAAAATTTAAGATTTTAATATTTTATCAATCTTGTGCTATATAAGTGATATTTCTTCTTCTTCTTCTTCTTCTTCTTCTTCTTCTTCTTCTTCTATATACTGTGTCCATTAATTACGTAGGTGACCATGGGTCTCCACAATTTCCTGTCCCGTGTACCTATTAATAAATTTAATATTTTTGTTATCGCTCCTAAAACTTACTCCGCCATCCACTTACTCAAGTTAGGTAGTTTATGTGTTGCTTTCATATGTCTTTCTTGCCTTCAATTTGTCCTGTGAGTATCAAATTTTCCAAGCCCTCTTTCCCCATTGTGCGCCCTAGAAATTGCTAAGCATAAGATTCTTTTGTGTTTCCATTTTATCTAAAACTTCATAGTTATTCACATGTTCGGACCATCGTATCCTCAGCCTGCTTCTGTCGATCCACATTTCTGCTGCTTCAGTTTTCTTCTTTAACTGTTAGGAGATTGTCCAGCATTCATTGCCATATAAAAGGAATGGTAATACATCGGAAACCTATACTGATATAAAATTAAATTTTGTCTCACAACTCTGCACATACACAATCGATTGATAATATCTTTTAAGCACACGTGTTTTGCCAATATTTTCTTATTGATTCAATAAAAATAAAACTGAGGCGTCACTGAAACAATTTTCATAGAATATTTAACCTACATTGTTGTTGTTGTTGTTGTTGTTGTTGTTGTTGTTGTTGTTCTTCTTCTTCTTCTTCTTCTTCTTCTTCTTCTTCTTCTTCTTCAGGGCACTGACGATCATGACTCCCCACAATTTCCTATGCCTTGTACCTTTTAATAATTTTTGTTTTTTTTTGTTATATTTCCTAAACCCTGTTCTGGCACCATTTACTCAATTTTGCGAGGTAGTTTAGGCTCTGTCGTTTTCCTCTGTCTTCTTGCCTTCAATCTGTCCTGTGAATATCAAATTTTTCAAACCCTCTTTTCTCATTATGCGTCCTAGAAATTTCAACTGACTCTTTCTTATGTTAAGTATAAGTGTCCTTTTTGTTTCTATGTTCTCTCAATCTTCGCCGTTGCTCGCATGGTCGGTCTATGGTATTCTCGGCATTCTTCTTTAGGGCAACATTTCAAATATAATCTGACAGAAGTCTACGGTGCTGGGCATCCAATGAAAATTCCATTGTTCTTACATTTCCTCATTGTTTACATATTCCGTCATTGGTATTTTCAGCATCCTTCTGTAGAATCTCATTAGTTTTAACCTTGTTTCCTCTTCATCTCTGAGGAAATTGTCCATTATTCACTGTCATATAAAAGGATTCATCTTATATAGCAACTCAGCACTCTTCTTTGCTTCTAATTTTTTTTGTTTCTTAATATATTGTTAGCTTTTGGAAGGAATTTTCAATGTTCTAACGCGCCTTGAACCACGATTTCTAGATAGTTAAATTTCTGTCGGATTGATTTGATATCTCTAAATTCTTAACTCGCATCTTAGACTCTCTTTTTCTGCTGACAAATATTCTGTTTTCTTACAATTGATACCCCTTTCTTTCTGCATTACTATCTTGGAGTTTCTACCGTTTTATTTTTGTGTTAGCACAGTGTCATCTGAATATCTTATGCTGTTACGAATGTATCCACCAATAATAAATTCTAGTAAGGTTTCAAGTTTTCTTAGGGTCGCCACTCTGTAAATATTAAATAAATCCGGCGTAAGGGAGCATCCTTGTCTTATACCCCTTTTTAAGTTTTTTTTTTCTGTCCGTATGCAAGCGGTTTGTTCCCAGTAAACGGTCTCTTTAGACTGGTGCTTATTTTCTCTACTTGATTCCAATGAATACGAGTCATCTAGCGTGACTATGTATACTCTGTAGCTAACCACAATAGGGAAATATTTAGACCACTACCCTGCCAGTTTTGTCACTTTTATCGAGATGTAAGTTCCACTCTAGCGGCTTCTTCCTACGAAGCGTTTGTGGAACCAATTCCCAAGAGGATGCTTCCACCATATCTACTATCTTAAGATGTTCAAGTCTGGGGTTAACCGGTATTTTATCCACATATTCCCATAAACTGTGCCTTTTAATTTGTGACCATCTGTCTTGTGTGGTTCTTGGAAATTTTACAGGGTGAGCATTATTGTAAAAAAAAACAAAACAAAAACTGAGCAGCATCCATGTAGTCCTCATGTGAAACTGTGACTTCAACTAGGTGAAAAATTTTCTTCTCTGTACTGCAGGTTATCAAATCTGGCCTAGCTATTGGACAGGATCTTTGACAGCCAAGAAGATTTGCTGCTATATGTCATTTTTTAACCAGGTTCTTCTCATTTTGTGTCTTCTGCTTTAAGAAGCATTGTTGTTATAACCAACTCTTACAATCTCACCCACCTCTCTCTCTCTGGATATATATATATATATATATATATATATATATATATATATATATATATATATATACCTTTCATTTTATTTACATATATACAACTTGCATTTTGATTTTACACACACACACACACACACACACACACACACACACACACACACACACACATATATATACATACACCTTTCTTTATATACCATTCTTTATTTACATATATGTATCTTTCATCTTGGCCCATTGTTGTGGTAGGATCCACATAATTTGCATAGTGGAGTACCGACCATATAAATATGGCTGGTACCGGGAAGAGAGGGGGAATCAAGAGATTCAACCAGAGACTCTGCCCGACTGCGACTCAGTCAACACATTCTCCAGGAACGGTCTTACCGGGAATATACAAAAGACTATATGTAAATATTGTGTACACTTTCTTGTTTCAATACATTTTGTTCTAAGTACATTTTGTTTTGCATTATTATTCCATGCATTAGTCAAGTTTCAACACCCATCAATGTCGTGGCTTATCAACCATTCGCAACAGATGAGTTGAGTCCACTTCAATGTAAAACAGTTGTACGCATCCAGACTTGAACTTTCTTGAAAAAACACGTTTCCACCTTTCATCAGAAGATGACAATATTTAAATAATTTTACAATGATATTGCACGTCCGAAATATTGAAAAAAATCTTTCTTATATTTTCTAGTTGACGTTTAATTCTTCCTAAATATTAAACCAAATCACGTCCTATTGTCTATTGAATAATTGTGTTTTTTTTCACTACTGGAAGAATAATGAGATTTTGCCGTATAAAAAGAGTTTCATGAATAACACACACACACAAACAGACACATCCACCCCATATATATATATATATATATATATATATATATATATATATATATATATATATATATATAATCATTTTACCACAAGTAAGGCAAGAATGACACTAGTACGCAGGAAGTTACAGGGAGTGAAAGTGTAAAAGAAAACTGAGAATAGGGAGTATTGAGAAAAGAATAAAAGATGAACAGGAATCAAGTAGACACTAGATGAAGACAGTCCGTTTCATGCGCAAACGGAATCTTTAATGTCCACTTTTATATTTACAATATTTATATATTGAGCGTTTTAATCCATAAATATAGAATATCTTAAAACCATATTTTTATCATATATATATATATATATATATATATATATATATATAGATAGATAGATATGCAATAAATTAATAAATGTTCTATCGATTTATCTCATATCTCTTGAACGACTCCAGAATTTCCCTAATATCGCTTATCAGTGTCAGAATAACGGATATTTCCAAAATTTATCGGAGACTCTGAATCTAGTGAGCGATGTTACATGAAACTCTAAAGTCGGTCAAGAGATATCAGACAAATCACATGATCATTTATTAATATTGAACACTTTAGCTGTTATTTATTGAGCACTTACTTTGAAAAAATTTCTGCCGTAATAATTTTATTGAGCACTTACTTTGAAAAAATTTCTGCCGTAATAATTTTTCACGTATTTTGATAGATGTCATTGATTTGAATTATATATATATATAGATATATATATGAACTATATATATATATATATATATATATATATATATATATATATATATATATATATATATATACTAGACTCGTTTCGAAAAACCCTCGAATTTTTGATTTGCTAATCAAATCAATCTCGAGGGAAAAAAAGGTTTTAAAAAAAGAAAGAACTACAAACATGAACTTCTGCCGACAAAAAAATCGCACAGATGCAGGTCTGAAGCCCAAAGAAAAAACCCCGATACGAGTAACAACTAACTAACAAAAGAGCTCAATACAAAAGTAGGTTTGTCTAGCTCACTAGGTATATATATATATATATATATATATATATATATATATATATATATATGTGTGTGTGTGTATACTCATTGTGCTTTATATATGTAGATTATTATATAACTATTAAATGTAATGCTACATATTTCAAAATCTAACTTTACATTTAAAGACAATCATTTGAATAAGCAATTCAAATTTGCTTTAAGCATCCTGTTGAGAAATGATTAGCATAAAGAAATTATTCTGCTTTTTAAATCATGGAAAGTAAAAATATCTATAGAAAGCTAACACGAGACAAAAGAAACGTAAAACAATACATTAGCAACCAGTATCGATATTTAGTAATGAGCTATTTTTTTGCCATTGTAACACAAAGCATTCTTGCTTCGAGAGGCGCCGAGTAATGTCTCCTGTTATTATAACAAATGGATTATCTCATTACTAACCAATGATGCCAAGTTACGATAACCGATGAATATGATTTTTTTATTATTGATTATCTGCTTAACTCTGCTTCGGAATTGTGGCGTACTCAACGGTTAACAGCGGTAAGTGTTCGAGCCAATCTCAAGACCAGATTTTTGAAGGTTTACATTTAAGATAAAGAAGCTCTTAAAACTGGAATGAATGGCGCAGCACGCCCTTTTCGCACACTTTCCACGAGTTAAACTAAGAAAATCTCGAGAAGTATTGGAACAATAATTTCTATTTCCTTATAAGGAAACATTCATCATTTATTGACTGAGCGGCTTGTACTACTGACAGTTGAAATTTATAAAATTTTTCTCTTAAAACAGGTTTTCAGGAAAATAATTTCTTCAAAGTCGAGTAGCTGTTATCGCCCTTTCCAGTATTGATGGACATCTCCTTCCTAACCTTTTATTTGAAACACTGTGGAATGACAACTTAGAACAGGTCAGATATTGCATCAATGACAATATTTAGTGCCGTGTATCATTCATGCTTCAGTATCATGAGTTCATCATTTATTAATGATATTCCTATTGGAAGTGGAAAAGAAACATTAATTATGAAAATAGTTTTAAATATGTGCCTCTTAAATATAATATATCAGTAATTACAGGAGATGGGATGATTCACTTTAGTTCCATTTGAAATATAAAAATATTTCGCCCATATACATAGAAAAATTGTTACTCTGGCAAGATTCCACTGTTGGAGTTTGGTAAACGAATCTATCTCATAAAAAATATATTCTGATGCATTGATTAATTCATGAGGTGCTTTTCAGCAAATACTGAATACAAGTGAGGGCTGAAAAGTTCATAGGCTGGTTCTGAAGGAGTGATGCTACGGCTGTGAAATTTTGCATGCATTCATTTTAACCTTTTTTTATTTATTAATAACTGCAATGGTTTTCCAGCTGTTTAAAGAAGACATCGAAAGTACATAGAAGCGACTTTTCTTGAAAATGGACAAAAATTGCAGAAAAAAGCGCTTATCCTCGAAAGATATTCATTGTTGTACATTAGGAGATTCCGTTCCAGGTTTATCATCAGTGCGAACGTGGGCAAATGAGTTTAGGAGGGGAAGGGAGAGTCTTGAAGTTAAGTCAAGGTCTGGACGTCCTGCAACTACCACCACCGAGGGAAACATTGATTTTTTTCACCACATGGTGATGGATGACAAGTGATTGACCACAAATCAAATAGCCAATGCTATTAGCGTATCCTGTGAAAGTGTTGAGAACATTCCGAACATTCTTAGCATGACGAAGGTTTCTGATCGGTGGGTGACACGTCTTCTGAAACCTGACGAAAAGTGCACCAGGCTGAACACATCACGGGAAAATCTGACATTGATTGAGGCATATCCAGCTGCTTTCCTTGAACCTTTCCTAACCCAGCATGAGTGTTGGATTTATCACTTTGAGTCAAAGACAATCCATGCAGTGGAAACATCGCTCCTCATCTGCCCCATAGAAGACCAATATCGTTTCATCTACAGGGAAGGTGATGACCTTTGTTTATTGACTATCTTAAATAGAGCCACATTATCAATGGAGAGTACTATGGCAACTTTCTAATGCAGTTACGAAAGGGTAGGAAAACTGACGAAAGTGGTCTTGTTTCATCAGGACAATACCCAAGCACTTGGTTTCAATGGCTGCTGTGGGTGACTGTGACTTTGAACTGATTGATCACCCTAACTATTCTCCTGATTTGGACATATCTATCATATATTCTCCAATATGAAAAACAAAACACTTGGCAGGGAATCGGTATCTCATTATCAACGCCATATCTGCTGTTGACGATTTTTGTACCAACAGTATGAAAGCTTCTTCTCCAATGGGATACAGACACTACAACAAAGATGAAAGAAATGTATGGATCACAAAGGGGACTATATTGAAAAATAAATCTCATTTGGTCACTTTCCATGAGATTATCTTGGTCAACCTATGAACTTTTCAGCCGACCTCCTTACAGTTATATTCATTTCTGAGTGTGATTTTCATAGCAGAGTCTAGCGTCATATAAAAAGAATTTCTCTAGCTTTAGCAGTTATGTTTGAAAGGCAGGTACGCGTCAACCAAGACATTTAGTAAAAATACATTTTAAAGAATTTGTCACGATGTCATATATGGGTGAGTATGTGGTACTAAAGAGTGCTTGACCAACATTGTCGTTGTTCCATAGTAGACAAGTAGTTTCCAAAGCCTTCTTGAGATCAATATACCAAAGTTGAACTGTGTCTGCCTTTTGTTAAAAATCAAATACATATACACGCTATACATATGGTCGGTATTGACTGTTTTTGTTGCCCCTAGTAGGGAAATTTGCTGACTTATTGCCAACGAAGGAGTGTGTGTGTGTGTGTGTGTGTGTGTGTGTGTGTGTGTGTGTGAGAGAGAGAGAGAGAGAGAGAGAGAGAGAGAGAGAGACTTCCGTTCGGAAAGAGAGACACTGCTAGCGGAGACGAGATGTTTACACTGTAACAGTAGCAAGAAAACTGGCGCGATCAACCTCAAAGTTCGATCTGACCACAATAATACCAACTGGAGCAGAAGGCAGTGTGACAAACAAAAAGATTTTATGGCGAAAGTGCGGACAATTTTATACTTATCCTCGTATATACATACATACGTAAATAATAATAGCTGGCCACTCGTATTCGGGGATACCCGTCTACTAGGGCGGCTAGCCAATCCCTGTTGCAGACGCTCGCTCAGGCATATTTTGTGTTTGCTCAACACCCACAGAGCCCGCCTGTGGTTTATAATGCAGCTATGCTGAACAGATTTATTTACAGTTTCTGCGAGAGAGCATGTTGTCTAGTGTGATCAACAATTTGAACAAGGCCAGGAAGCTCAAGCCCTCGGCCACGATGACTTGTGGCTTCTTGCACAGTCCACAAGAGTTTTACTTCATGCTTGGGTCAATCCGTGGTATGGTTTTCGATTTGTCAGGAAGGCAACTTCCTGACAAATCGAGCATGGTGAGATTCGAACCCGTGTCTCATGGTCAGAGATAACTTCTAACCACTCGGCCATGCGCCCATATATATATATATATATATATATATATATATATATATATATATATATATATATATATATATATATATATATATATATATATATATATAGACATGAGTGTATATATGCCACCCTGCACAAAAGTATTAGAAAATCAGATTTGCTGGTAAGGTTAAAAACATATCATAAAATCATACGTTAAACATATATCATAAAATCATACGTGATGCATACGTTATTTATGCTATAAATATAATGTAAATTGATATATGATGAAGATATTAACTTATGATTAAATATGATACTGTATGATCAGTTTAAGCAAAGATTCGAATTGACTGAAGTTATCGACGAGGTCAGGTTTCTTTATTAAAGATAAAATGTCAAAGAAAAAAATCTTGACATCTTTCCAGAAAAGAATCGGATTAGTTGTTTTTCTCATCGGTGAAGAAATTCTAAATTTTCCCAACGTATGTTTGCACATAAAAGCATACTCCTGCTTACTTTCTATCATTGAAGAAATTGTTTAATACAAGCTTTCTCAATCAGGGTGGATTTCAGAATTGTCGGGTGGAGAAAAATCTTTTACTTTTTCTTGTTTTTTTTTTTTTTTTAAACTCCTTTTTAAAAATAAAATCTAAATGTATACGTACTAATATGGAAAAGAATGAAGATGTTTTAATAATATATGCATATTATTTGGAATGTATCTTTTGAGTTCGACATTCTTGGAAAGTTAGGAATGACATTCTGACATATGGTGAAAAAGGTGTAATGGGAAAGAATGGTAGGGGATCACTAGTTTAAGAGAAAATCAGAAAATATACAGAAAAAATGGATAAAATGGAATATACATATACGTACATTATATTAATTAGGTAATGGTTTGCTGGAATGCTCACCCACTTTTCCCTATTAAGCATCGGAAGATGCCAGTGACAATAAAGTGAATTTAATCATCATCATCATCATCATCATCATCATCATCATCATCATCGGGAGCAGCAGCAACAGCATCATTATCATCAGTCCCATGACCGTTTGTGGTTGTAGGGTCGCTGTGGAGTTGAGCACCCAAGCAGTTACCTCCATATATCTGAGTTTAAACCCAGATAAGTAATAATTTATGCGTAAAGTGTCTTGGGCAAGAAAAGCCTATTCTTCACCAGGTTGCATTACAGCTAAATTCCTCCAACTTGAAAGGCATGCGTTGGTCACGGATTGGGTCGTTAACATCAGTCTAGGAAGCCCTCCGCACAGCTATATCATCAACGCAATGGAGCCCAGTCCACTTCATTGTGTTGAGGTGGAGGCTTTGACCCTTCTGGTTGTCTAGCTGCCCTCCTCACCGGCAAAATCTATTGTGCACCAAGTACGTCGGTTGAAATTCGAACGCTGTTAAGTTACCCGCGCCTAATAACAGTTTTGTAAAGCACTTCACCCCAAGCAAGGCTGGAGTGCCACTAGCATGCCGGGGCTTATAGAGAGTGAAAGTGAGAGAAAAGACTGGGAGTAGGGGGAATTAGGAAAGGATAAAAGATGAACGGGTTCAAGTCAACAGAAGATGGCGGTTGACTCTACATTTAAATTTTTGAAAATTGTTATCAGAGAAGCAAGTAAACGGAGAGAGGTTCCACAGTCTGGAAGTGCGAGAAAAGAAACTGTTGGAGTAGAAGTAGCGGTTACATTTAAATATTTCAATACTAAAAGGTTGGGACCTAGATGCCAATCTAGTAGCACGCTTAAATTCACGTAGTCAGGGCACCAGAGGAAAAGCTCGTCAGAGCTGTTGACATGAAAATATTTGTAGAAAAAACAGAGGGATGTCACATCACGTCAGTGAGGATGTGACTGAAATCGAGATGCCAGGTCAGGATCGATTACATTGCAGATAAATAATTCCTTAGACTTTGACGAGAACCTCGAAAATGAACAGCAGGGGCACTAGACCAGATATGGCAACCGTATTCAATGCACGAACGAATGGTAGATTTGTAGATGTGTAAAATAGACTCTGATGAGAAAAAAACCTTCTGGTACAACACAGAGAACCAACCTTCATTGCAGTAGATGCAGCTATTGATTCAATGTAGTTTTCCATCTCAAGTCAGTCGAAAACGTGAGGCTAAGAAAGCACAGTGAGAGGCTCTCCTGGAGTCGAGTATCAACCTTGCTGATGGTAGACAGGGAAGTTTCTCTACGGTGTTTAAATGAGAGCAGTTTAGTTTTGGAGGCATTGAAATTTACAAGCCATTTCATGCCCCAGTTATCCACTGATTGAAGGTCCTTTTCGAGGGCAGTTTAAGTTTGTCAGCCCTGCTGGACTTACTTATAAGAGTAGAATTATAATAATGGCTTACGGCCACATCTCATTGAAACACCGGTTCTCGTATGATCACCGAAGTTAAGCAATGTCGAGCATGGTCAGTACATAGATGCGTTAATACCTTCGGAAAGGGATGAATTCATCTCTTCTCCTTCCAGCTATGTGTTAATTAGTAAGACTTATCCCACTAGAACAAATTATATTTTCTAAAAAATAAATAAAATAAAATAAAATTACGTACAAAATAAATTTTGGTTTTAACTAACCCATAGAGGTTGCTATGCCGCTAAACAAAACAATCAAAATTGTAACATTAATTCACCATATCAATGTCTATGATAGTTAAAACAAAAGAAGAAAAAACAAACAATCCCAATGAACACAACAACAACAACAATAATAATAATCATAAAGATCTTCAAAATCTATCAAAATACAAGGACATTGAAATCGAGATCTCAAAAATGTGACACATTAGAGCCTCAACAATTCTTGCTGTAGCTGGAGCCCTCGGATTGATTAGAAAAGATTCCAATAGACTCACTGAAGGGATTCTGGAGCCCATGCCTTCTGGAGAAATACAAAAAATCGTTCTCACGAGTACAGCCCACACCTTACGAAGGGCTTTATCTATGTAAAATATATCTGATTTTTTTAAAACTTGCTCAGTGGAAACTCTCATGATGCCATTTCTGAACTTAGGTCTCTGGTTGGAACCCGATAAGAAATGAGTACACACCAGAAATCAAAGAAAATAATAATAATAATAATACAGCGAAGATGAAAATGGAATAGTACTCGGAAGTACAAAAGGAAAGCAAAAGAAGCCGTGGAAAAAGTTGTATTCATAGTAATAGGATTACTGAAACTACTCCAAATACAACAGACAATAGTTTGTAAAGACCGCACAAAAGGATATCGTGCAGGGTGCTGTGTGAATATTGAAAAGAATGCTAGACATTTAAGCTGATTTGCTGCCATCAACCATCATAAACAGGGTGTGAAAATCTATCTGCCGTGTTCTTTCAGGACGTTGGCAATCGTGGCTCTCCACAATTTCCTGTCCCAGGTAACTCAAATAGCTTTTGTCTCTTTGTCATTCTCCAATACCCTGCTCCGCCATTCATTCAATCAAAATTGCCAGCTAGTTTGAGCGTTGCTTTTGTCTGTCTCTCTTACCTTCAATCTCTCATGTGAGTATAAATTTTTCCTCCCTCATTATGTGTCCCAGAAACCTCAAATATTTCTTCCTGATGTTAAGTATGTGTCCTTTTTGTTGGCATTGTGTCTAGAACTTCATCGTTGCTCGCATGTTCGGTCCTTAGTATTCTTAGCATCCTTTTGTAAAACCACATTTCTGTTTTCTGAATCTCTTCTTCATATATGAGGAGATTGTCTAGCAGCCACTGCCTTATATCGGACTGATACTAAAGGGTGTTTCGTTAAGACGGATTATATATAAGGGGGTTTCATTAAGACGGATCAAAGTCAGAAGTAAATAAATAAGTGTTATTGGTGAAAAATTATTTATTTCTCCATTGGATCATGTTATTTAAGTCATGGCAATTATGGTTAAAAAATAATATCGCTCAAATATCCGCCAAATCTGAAAGAAAACGAAAAAAAAATCATTAGACGCTTAAACTTAATTCACATTTAAAATCGGTCCAAGTTATTAGAACACCATTTGCGTAGCAGTTCAGTACTCTCTTCTTTGTTTTTAAGGATATTTTATGTTTCTTAATAACTTGCATAGATTTTGGAAGGCATCTTTCGTTATCCCAAATGCGCCTTCGGTGTCACGGTTTCTGTCCGCAGTTAATACGATTCCCAGATATCTAACTTGTTACCCCTGTTTGATTTTGGTATCCCCAATCTGTAATTTGTTAGGCTGTCTCTTTTGCTAACAACTATGCATCCAGTCTTCTTTCAATTGATGTTTAATCCTTTCTTCTCGCTTTCGTTCACTACCTTCTGTAGAAGTTCTTAGAGTTGCTTTTCTGTATCATCTGCATATATTATGTTGTTAAAATTAAGGACGCCAATAATGAATCCCTGTAGGACTTCTAAGTTTCTCAGGATGGTCTCGATATATATGTTCAAAAGTCTTTGTCGTACATTCCTTTTTATTTTTGTATATTTACTGGATAGGAGGCACGGTGAAGTGGCTCGGATAGAGGAATCGGACAGACGAGTTCGAATTCCAGTCGGATCCATTACATTCACTTACGTGCTAATACCCTTGGGAAAGGTATGAATCCTCTTCTCTCTCCAGCTATGGGTAAAATAGCAGTACAGACTGGGTTCTATAGCCTTGGGAGACAACTGGTCTAGGAGAAGGTATCTCTGAATTCAAACCGGCTTGGAAGGTGTTGAGCTCCGTCAGGTTGTCTTGTCCAAGAAACGCCACTTCAACTGCGATTGCAGTACATGTAGTGCCCCAACGACCCTAATGGTTCATGGGATTTGTGATCGTGATATTTACTGAACTTATGTCCTATCCGTATGCAGGCAGATGCAAGTTCTGGATTATTTTAATATCCTTCCCACGTATGTCATACATATAATGAAGAAAGGCTATACTCCGCCTTCTCTCAGTCTACTTTCTCCCCTTCATCGTTCTCCTCCTCCCCTCCTACTTCTCCTTTCCTTCTTCTCCTCCTACTACTATTAATAAAGAAGTGGCGACATGGTAAAATTGCCCACGTTATTCATTGGTAACTTTGTAAAATTAATGAACTAGAACTTACAAAAGAGTGACATAAACAAAACCATAAAAGTTAACGGAACACAAAAAAAGTCCTTTGAGACAAGTTGTTAAAAAGGAGGAGAAAGTGGACAAATTGCTGGCCTTGAAATAAGAAGTGAAGAAAATTTGGAATTATAATGTGGTGACTATTATCCTCACGGGTATTATCTCTAGAGATTTGCATATGTGGCTTCATAAAATCAGCTCAAACATCTACTTCAGAACTCTTTTAGGAAAAGAAAGGACCCTGAGGTAAGCGCTAAACACCTGAGATTGCAATTAGGAGTTTGATATTCAGGTGAACAGTACCGGCTATTTTACACGTTTGAAGCAGTAACGAAAGGGAGTTATAGTACTCTTCTATTTGTAATTCAATGTTATCCGTCTCCAACACTGGTTGACATGCACGAAAGCCCGCTCTACCCTTAATTAGGTATTTATAAAAGTTTTACTTCTTCTTAAATAATTTTTATTAATAATAGATAATATATATTTACAACGATCACAGTTATTTTATGTTCCGCCTGAAAATCAGTATCTACGCATCTATCTATATTGTGTTCTAGATGGCCCAAATTTGAGCCGATCCAAATATTATAGCTCTCTTTGTAAGTAATAATTTTTGAACATGCAATGTCAAAAGCCATTAGCCTGTTAATCCAATTAAGCGTATGTAGTGGTCGTGCCATAATGTGTAATTACACAATCTTCATTTTAATAACACAATGTACTCTTTGTCTTTCTTGTGTATGTTTGCCTCAGTTACTCAGAATTTATTTGCACTTAGGAAAAAAGAAAAGAAAAGAAAAATGTGATTTTTAAAAAATATCGGATACAACATATATCTGAGGAAGAATATGCAGCCTAGAATATTATGCAATAATCTATTTGAACTGACCTCCTAATTTTGGCGGTGATAGTCACAATGCTTCGACTTCTATATCTTCTGACCTTCTTCAGGTGTCTGTCATTTTCAGCACACTGGGTTAGATTACAAAAACCAACTTAAGTTGGCCCAATTCGAATAAATACGTGTATAATCAGGATATTCATTAATTTCTGAATTTCTGTGATGGAAAGTTAGACTTATTTACACGCGGAATATTGTCCTCATCTTTGTTCTTGTTATCATAACGTTTCGGTCATTGTGCCCTCCAACCTTCATCAGGATCAACATACAGTTGACAAATGCAGGAGGACAAAACCGCTGAAATGTGATAACAACGGCAAAAACGAGGACAGCTGACCGTATGTAAATAATGAATAAGATCTAAAAAATAACTTGACAAAAATAGTATAGACAGAAAAATGGATGGAATAATAATAATAATAATAATAATAATAATAATAATAATAATATCAATTCATCTCAGAACTTCAGGAAACACTAAAAAGGCTGAAGAACTTATCGGCCGAACTGTCTTAACACCATAGATTAAGTGTCTGTTCTGAGTAATATATGCTACTGTTTTATTTTGATTTCCCTTTTTTACTTTATTTTTAGTTGTTACATGTTCACCATGATGATGTAGATTTTTCTTCATTTCCAATTTTGAATACTGTAGATACTCGTGTATAAAAAGACTTCATGCATAGTGCGACCCCTGAGTTTTGTATGAATTTTTAACCAACCCCTCTAGAAAAAAAACTGACAGCATGGAAACTCTAATAAGCAATTTTTCTCAACATGTATAAATATAGCCAATTGCC
>CAHIKZ030004979.1:5112500-5125000 GCA_903632075.3 Acanthosepion pharaonis | reverse complement strand
CTTTCTTCGTAAAGTCACATGGACTAACATCTTCAACCTCTCAAATGATATATACAGCCGTATATACGGGGTCTACGGGGAATTTTTATAATTATTTTCATGGAAATTGTTCGGGTAAGCTCTTCGCTATGGTATCTTGACTGTATGAATTTAGGTGCAATACTAGACAGGCGATGAATCTCATCAATTTGTGGTTGAGCTAACTAGATGTAGCCGTAACTGCTATGCTAATGATTTCTTTTCTCGCACTTCACGCTGCTTTTCAGACAACTTTAATCTACAAAAATTTACTCTTTTCCCTTTTTGCTCATCATTAATGTTTCTGTTCCTAATTCCTCCACACCCTGTAACCCATTGCGTGTTAGTAGCTGTACTGCTTTTCTTGGGTTGATAAAGATTAAAAAAATCCATGTTTATTCATATCTATCTATCTATCTATCTATCTATCTATCTATCTATCTCAGCTTCTCATCTATCTATCTATCTATCTAGTATGTATGTCTGTCTGTCTGTCTTTTATCTATACATCTCAGCTTCTTTATCTTCCCTTTCTATCTACTAAAATATTGATATCTGTTTAAATTTCATGAAGTTTGTAGTACCTATACCTTCGGTTACTGATATCTGTTTATATGCAGACAGACATACAGGCAGAAACACACACACACACACACACACACACACACACACACACACACACACATATATATATATATATATATATATATATATATATAGAAGGAAGTTTTTTATATAATATATCACAATAAAAAGAAAGTGAGATGAGTTGATAGATCGTTAAGCTTGGTGGATAAATGAAACAGTTGGCATAAATTGAATAGTATATCCGAATAAGGAACGATAAAGAAATAGAGACAAGTTAAAAAATATAGAGGTAAAAAAATATTCGAAGTTAAAGTGGGAATGTATATAAAATGACTGCTTTTCTGTATTTCCCGACGGACGGATTTTTCGTCGCCTCAGATGAATCTTCTCTATCGATTCGCAACTCTTTTCCTTTTTTCCTACTGTATTTTAAACGCATATAAATGACTTATTTTCCCTAACAACCAGCGGACATTGCATTCATCAACTTCGTATCCACAGGCAGGTTCATTCTGACTTGAACTTTAAAACAATAAAAATATAGAAATAAAAATGTCTTTAATTCTACTTCTTCACATCCAATTATCGTCAACGGGAATCTACACAGTACAGAATTGGATCCTTCATTAACCTAAAACCTCACGACAACACCGTTGCTGCCTGACATTGCCTACAGACACAATAATTGTTCGTGCATACATGTAAACTTATAATGTGCATATATGCGCGTCTAACACTCCAGTGGTTAACAACTACATTTCGTAAAACATTTGCTTATAAATCAAGTAAATCCATTTAATTCGCCTTGTGTCATGATATGTTAATACAGTTAAGTAACAAGGCATGTTTACACATGCATAAGACATACTAGGTGTCATTGTTTTAATGTTGAAATAGCTAAATATAACCGTAAGTTCTATTCTAACAGTTTCTTCTCTCGCACATCTCGGTGGTGGAACTCTCTTTCAATTTCTTGCTCCCCTGCCACCTGCAATTTTCAAAAAAATTAAATGCAACGTCAATCGCCATCTTCTCTCTTCATGAATACTGTCTTTTTTTTTTTTTATTCATATCGCCTTGCTTCGGGTGAAATGATTTAAAAAATACGCCGCAAATTCATCAGACTTGTAAGCATGTGGTAGCCTCATGAAAGATTATATACTGGGTGCGATGGATAAATTGTCGTCTAAATTACGCAAAAACAAAAATAATGCTAACATCTCATTTTAACAGATATATTCACCAAAATTACACAAAAATATCTTGAAATACTATGGAGTAAATTCCGTCAATAAAATCGCTATTGTCTTCAACCACGGCCTCCAGACGACTTTGGAATCTCCTGCAACTCTTCTGAACGATCTCCTTGTTTAAATTGGTGAATGATGCCATAATCCTTGCCTTCAATTCTTTTCTCAATTGAGAATACGACTAATTTTTTTCGTCACTAAGTTGACGTCTTGTCTTTCGAAAAACTTTGCCAAGTTTTTTTTTTTACTCTTGTCTTTCGAAAAACTTTGCCAAGTTTCTTTTTTTTTAAAATGTGAATCCGAGATGTTATCGCCGAAAATTTGACGAGCAATTTTTTTTTCTCTTTCTTCCGTATGAGTACTAATTCTTTTTTCTTCCACCTTATGAATTTCGAATCCCTTCGCCGAATAATACTGTGGCGAAACGCAATTTTTTTTCTTCCGTATGAGTTTGACTACTCGTGGCCAAATTCGTTATGGCGGGTGAAATTTTTTTTTCTCTTCCACCGTATGTATTTCGAATCCTCGTGGTCAAGTGTTGTATGGTGAACGAAAATTTTCCTTCCTCCGTATGAATCCGAATACGTTCGTCGCCAAGTGTTGTATATGGCGAACGAATTTTTTTTTCTCCGTATGAGTTCGAATCCTCGTCGTCAAGTGTTGTAGAGTAGTTTCACAGTGGAGGCTTGTATTTCACTAAGTCGGTCCTAAAATAGGTTCGACATACAAATCGTTAGGAACTTGATATAATAGGTAATGACGCAGAGATCTAGTCGTGGTCGCTGATACTTTAATATCCGGCTAACGGTCGTCCGACATTGACTGACTGACCAACTCACTGAGCCACTGACTTAGCGACTCGTTACTATTACTACTACTACTACTTATTATAGGTGGGAGAGTCTATTAACTATAGAATAGGTGTGTTCCAGTATAATAATCACACACATAATAATCAAGGGGATTGCAGTCTGGGGAGTTAGTTGGCCAGATGTAAGGTCGCAGAAATTGTCTGATAGTCATGACTGGGTTCTCCTGCTGGTGAGGCATGGTTCAGTGTCCTGTTGCCAGACATAGGGTCTTCCAGTAGCCATCCTTTTGGACTAGGGCAGCACTACCTCCTCAAGACACTTCATGTAGGTCTCAGTCTGTGTTGAGTCTGAAGGCCAAGATGAATGGAGGCACGACGTCGACATCGCTAATGATCACTCCAAACACTTTTGTAATCACTGTTAGAATCATCTGCAATGTCCTCAGATTTACACCTAAATACTCAAATTTTCGTATTGGAGCTTCCAGTACGGATGCCAAGCTGTACAGCATATCGTTTCCATATTTCTAGAGGAGTGAATTGCATCATGGTGTTCTTTTTCTCACAGACGCTGCCCAACTGTCTCTATTATACTGTGCAGTCGACAAAATAAAAAATCAATGCTCATACGCGAAAGTAAAAATATGAAATATGGTCAATTTACCCATCGTACCCTGTAAATGTACTCACAAACTCACACGAATGAATCTGGGAGTTTCGAGTTAACAACCTTCTAGTTTTGCAACCATACTCACTGTCTTAAGCTTAAACAAAGACAATCTATTTCTGTCACAGTTCCACGCCAATGTAGTTCAAACTACCTCACATTAAGTTCGGTTCGTCAGAATTCTGACCAGTATGGAAGGATTAGCCATTCTGGTTCAGCCTAAGCCTTCTGTACCATTGCCATTGCGCCATGACACCTAAAGTATATGAAATAAACGAATACCAAAAACATCGATAGAAGGACTTAATTGCGACAATTTCGTTAATACCATTTTAACGACACACTCGGATCTAATTAAATAAGAAACGATTGTATAGCGTCGAGAAGCAAAGGAAAGTGACATGACCCGCGGAATACCAGGCATCATTGTTAATAAAGAATTAATAACAATTATCCTTAATTAATAAAAAATGATGTATCGCGATTTCCGAATGACGAAGCAGAATTCGTTACTTTGTGTTCTCTCTCCTCTCTCTCTCTCTCTCTCTCTCTCTATATATATATATATATATATTTATATATATATATATATATATATACTATACACACACACAGACGCATATATATATATATATATATGATGTATATATAAACTAAGTAAATAATAAACCAAATAACAAACCACTTACGTACAGATAAACACAAAAACGTAGTAACAACCAAAAATAAAATAATAATAAATAAAAATGTTAACTAACAACATTAGAAATAGAAAAAAAACTGCATTCGGATCCACAATTATTCCCACTCAAAAGTCCCTATAATAATTCGAAACATAACACTTATCGCCTACCAAAATAACTGTCAGAATAATGCAAAGTACCCACAACGCAGTACTTTAGAATACCTACAATGCATCACTGACCTGTATATATAAATAGTCTAGCAAAAAAAAAAACAACGCATAAGCAGTGTGGACATACTTATCAACACTGGATGGTGTCAGTGTGTTTCATGATATCGTCAGGGCTAGTTCGAGACGGCTCCTGTTCAGGGACTCACAATGACTCTTCCACATGATTGGTAGATAATATTTCTTAGCAGAAGGTTGCCTTGATTTTCCCATTACTGTGGCATTAAAGATGTTCAGACAAAGCAATCGAGACCGCCTTATCGGTTTATCTATTTCTGACCCTGACATGCGCAGTTGTTATATGACAGAGGATATAATTCTTGGCGCATATCGTTGGTCATGGTATTCTAATACATATATATATATATATATATATATATATATATATATATATATATATATATGAATTATTTACACAAAACTAATGCAAAGGTTAATGCTTTAAATGGCGAGACATCCATCATCGCAAACAATTCAAATAATATACAAAAACCTCCAGATCCGTTATGAATGAATTGATCCTTGTTTATATAAATTTCTGCCGTATTAGTTGTTATTTTTACTACAAGCTTTCGTCTGTTCCTACAGACATCTTCAGGTATAGAATAGATGTTGTTCTTGGTTTTTTCTCTTAGTAAGCCACGAAGACACAAAGAGTTACTGATTCGGAAGAACTAGAAAACAGAAACATTACTAAGGAAGTGAAAACAATGGAAGAGTAATCAGGAAGACAGTAGATAGCGATTGCCATTGCATTTAAATCTTTGAAGATTAAAGTTGCCTGGAAAGCATGGAGCCGGAAGAGAGTTCCACAAGCGAGAAGTGCGACAAAAGAAACTGTTAGCATAGAAGTTACGGTTAAATTTAGCCAACTCAACTGTAAATTGATGATACCTCGCCGCCAGTCTACTAATGCGCTTAAATTCATAAAGATTAGGTACCTTACTGAAGAGTCCATCCGAACAATTACCATGAAAGTATTTATAAAATAGGCAACTTTACAATAGTAGAAAGTGACTAAAGCCGGAACGCCAGGTAAAAACTAATAATATTTTAATTTTTTCAAGAATCTTTAAATAAATTACAGGAGTACTGAACTATATGTAGCAGCAATATTCTAAGCATGAACGAATGGTAGACTTATAGATATATAAAATAGATTCTTGAGAGAAATATTGTCTCGTACGACACAGTGAATCAACTTTCTTAGCAGTTGACCTAACATTAGATTCAATATAGTCTTAGCACTTCATGTCAGCCGAGAATGTTAACCCGAGAAGACGTAATGGGACACTCTACTGAATGGGTATCTCAGATGATTAATAGAGAGCAGTTTTGTTTTAGAAGCGTTAAAATTAAAAAGCCCTTCTTGCTCCAGTTAACAACAGACTGAAAGTCGTTTATGACATCATCATCAGCATATATATATATATATATATATATATATATATATATATATATATATATATATATATATATATGTGTGTGTGTGTGTGTGTGTGTGTGTGATAATATTAGCCATTCCCATACAGGGAAACATTTGTTTGAGTATTCCTTGACCGAGCAACTAGTACTGCCTTCGGTTGAAATTTATCAAATTTTTCTCTTTAAATTAAGTGTTTATAAAATCTTCCTCTTAAAATTAAGGTTTCTCAAGTCCAGTCGCAGTTATTGCTCTTTCCTTCCTAAGATTTTATTTGAAGTAGTGTCGAATGTCAACATCTTGATTATATCATTATTTTCTCTTCGATTTATATGGGATATCGATTATAGCAATTACTGTTGTTGAATGCCCTCAACTGATGTGGTTTCTTTTATTTGGTACAGTTCTTTGTGATTCTGTAGCGCTTTTTCCACAAGGTTCACTGACAGATGACCTTTGCCAAGACCCTCAGACATCACTCACTCAAAGCCATTTTTAACCATCCATCTTAGAAAGCGGTTGTATACAGTGGACAGTTTAGATATTTCTGAACGGGTTTGGCGCCATGCATGGCATCCATATGAAAGTTTGGATCTGATGAGGCTATTTAAGAACATGACTTGAATTTCCAGGTTGATGTTTTGGTTCTGTAGCAACTTGAGGTATTGGGCGAAACTAGCTTTAGCGTATTATATTCTATGTTCAGATTGTTTTTGATTGTATGTATCTGTGAGTATTCATGTGTGTGTGTGTGCGTGTCCGTGTGTGTATTATTGAAGATGAACGTGCTGGCACTGAATCTGAAAACCAGATGCATACACATTCATACTCACTTTAAATATATAGCTCAACGCATTCCCCATTTATTTCCAGGTTTTACCCTTTTTTTTAGTTTTAATCTATCTATCTATCTATCTATCCATCTATCTATCTATCTATCTATCTATCTATCTATCTATCTATCTATCTTCACAGCTTGATTTCATTCAATTTCTTTTATGCATCTAAAGTGTGACGATTTCAAAGTCTTTTTGTCTGTCATATGGAAGAAAGTGAATAAATTTGACAGACACATCTGGAGGCTGTCTCGTCTGCAACGGAAAAAAGCCTTTGTCACACGGTCTGATGGATACGTTTTTGATAGAATCTCGTATTCATTGTCGCTAGCGGCGGAGATGACACGAAAAGTATATTAAAAAAATAGAAACGAAAAGAAAAGAAAATGAAAAAACGAATAAGAAACAGACGAATCTATTAGCGTCGGGTTTTGTACAAAAAGTCCCGACAGGAGGAGCCATAACCAAATAATTTCTGGGCAAGACCCAAACCTCAGCAAAGAACATTTGCAAATTGCATAGCACTTGAAAAATAAAATAGAAACTATTGTGGAATTCTCCCATCAATAAATGAACATGAAATAGTGCTTTTAGATAACACCAACATTTTAAAATTTACACAATGAAAATAATACAAGTACCAATAAGACACAGAGATACATATATACATACAGGCTTACGGCCATATGAGTTAAAACATCGGTTTCCGTATGATCACCGAAGTTAAACAGCTTCCATCCTGGTCAATACCGAGATGGGTGACTGTTTGAGAATACCAGGTCCTGTAAGATTGCATGTGCGGGTGACATAATGGGCAGCCGCTCGGAATTGTTAATCAGACAGCCGAATTCTTATTCCATTTGGGTTCGTTATATTCATATCCACGCAAATAGCCTTGGTAAAGGTAAGAGCCCACCAGATATCGATTAATCATTAAGACTTGTATTAGTAAATCATTATTATTTGCAAAACATTCTTACAGCATAAAAAATGTTTTCTGGTTTTAAATAACTTGGAAAGGGTTGATAAAGCCTTAGGTACAGTGTGATAATACATATAGATGGTTAATAGTTTATCATCTGGATCAAAATGTAGGTAAATTGCGTGTCAGCTTGCATGGTTTGGTTTGTTCATTCATTTTAAATTTATAAGGCCGTAGAAAACGAATCAATCAATCATACATGTTTGTGTACGTATATATATATATAGAATTAATGTATTTTATTTTTATCGCTCTGTTTTTAAAATAGTGATTATTTCGTCTACCGGCCTGTGCAGTCGAGAAAACTTTACAAACAAAATGTGCCCTCAAGCAGAATTCGAAACTACGTCTCCTCGTGCAGAAAGAACAACCGTCTGATTATCCGACGTACTTTTCGAATAATGCCAGAGGGCAAGTTAAGTTTTCTCGAGCGAGCAGCCTGGTAGAAGAAATAAACGCTGTTTAAAAAAACGGAGGGTCTACTCAAATAAGAGTATCCACTAAGAAATAACTTTTGAAGTAATAAAAATATGTGGGATTAATAAAATAAAATTCATTGATTCTTTAGAAACTGCTTTGTTTACCCTTCGAATACGAATCTGAACAGATATGCCTTTCGAGAAAATCTGAGGGAGTGAATGTTCTGTAAAGGAAAATAAAAATTGATTGGGAAGATCTTCATAGCAGAGCGGTCAAAGCACGCCGGATCGGACGGTGTTTGTCTTGCGAAAGGAGGCGCAGGTTCGAATCCTGCCGGAGGGCATATTTTCTAGTGTGTGCAGGCTGGATGACGAAATAAACCCTACTTAAAACACAAAACAAAACAAAAACGAGCGTCTACACAGATATGAGTATTCGCAAAACATAACGTTTGAAGTTATATATATATATATATATATATATATATATATATATATATATATATATATATATATATATATATATAGTTGTGTGTATTTGTGTTGTGTGTGTGTGTGTGTGGTGTAGTTCGGACCCCAATGTATATAAAACATTTATTTTATACAACAAATATTTCTTTTCAACACAATGCACGTCAATATTAAATAAATATTAATTCCATAGGTAAAATATTTAACATTTAGAATTTTATATTGGAATTTATCTATTATGTAATATATATAAAAAAAATAGAAAAGATAGTGATTTTTAAAACATTACCCACTGAATCTCGGTCGGCACTTTTGACTTTCTTACTAAATTTTTTTGATGTGATAAGAATATTTTTATGTTAAAGTTTGCGATGAGTTTCTCTCATTTTACAACTTAGAATTTACCGAGAAACTTTGTGAGTATTATACCAGAAGTATCTACTTTGTGAAAGGAATGATTTAAAATCAAGCAAAGGAGCCGTACGTGTTACCGGGGTCGGGTTTCGAGGTCTTAATATACCAGTGTAGTTATTACATTCAAATATCTATTTTCAAAATTATTTTTTTGACATAAAGAAGTCTCAAATTCCGACCACCGATTTAATGTTATTCCAAATTTAAACAAATGTAAAATAATTTGAATTTAATACTTATTCAGATACAGAAATCTGCAGTGTCTCTCACCTCCCCACGATATTATTCCATATCCGTGTTCATTGACTCTAATTCAATTCTTTTTCTTTACAAAGTGAATTCTTCTTCTTCTTCTTCTTCTTCTTCTTCTTCTTCTTCTTCTTCTATAGGTATTGTTGGTCATTTTACTATACTTTTATAGTGTTTTGCTTTTGTTTGGGTGGGGTTCATTATTAGCCCATACCTGGGACCCTAACAAGTGCTACAACTCCGGGTCAGGGTGGACCTAGGAACAACAACAATTAAGAGGTCGCTCCACACTCCTCAAAAACCTCAAAATCTCCTTATCTTGCCGCCGGATGTTGTTTATCGTCATACCTGTCATATAGTTGGACCCATATTGCATATCAGTTCATTATTCTTTGTTTCTATCTACATTTTTCTGTTTCTGTTCTTGCTCAGCTTTTAGTAGGCATCATTTGCTATCCCAATACGCCTTCGGATTTCAGTGTCGCACTTTCCGGTCTCCGATAATAACTCTTCTTAGATATTTAAATTGTTTTACTTGTTTGATTTTGGTATCTCCATTTATTTTAATTTGCATGCTGTGCTCTTCCTTTTGCGTCTGTCTTTTTGTAATTAAAGTTTAGTTCTTTCTTCTCGCTTCACTAGCTTCTGTAGGAAAAAAAATGAAAAAAATCTGATGCTAAAGTTTTCAGTTGTTTTTAACAAAATCTTTTATTTATATAAATTCATATAATTATTATTCTGTCATCGAAGTATCTCTCCTGAATTCTGTGACTTTATATATGAGTTTCAGAAAAATTATATCATCATCATCATCTTCATGATCAGTCCCATCATTAGTTACGGTCTTTGCGCAACTGGGAACGTGACCATCTCTCTCCGCATATTCCGTTAAGTATTCATTCATGCGTAGGGTGTGTTGTGCCAAGTATACCAGCTAATTTCACGTCAGACTGCACTCGATGTCTTACGACTTGAAAGCTCGTCTTGAGAGTGCTGCACAATTTCCTCACAAATAAAGAAGATACTTGAGACAACAAAGATGTGGTTCTGTAGAATGATAGCAAGAAGAGCATGGACTGAACATGTGAGTAACAAGGAAGTTTTTAAGGAAACTGGAAACAGAAAGGATGCTGATACTTAGATTCAGAAAGTGACCATTGAAGTTTCTCGGTCACATAATGAGGAAAGGAAAATTTGAAATTTAACGCATATACACAGGATATACTGAAGAGAGAGTCTAAAGTTCACGAATCATACATCTCAAATGGATCGTACCGGGAAGACGATAAAATACACCCGCATCCTGGGTAAGACGATAAACTATATCTACCTTCTGGGTAAAACGATAAACAGTGAAGCCTCTGATCAGGAGGTTTTGAGGAGCGTAGAACCACCTCTTTATTTCTGGTGTTCCCAGATTCACTCTAATTCGGGGTGGTAGCACCTGTTAGGGTTCCAGCTATGGACAAATAGTTAACTCCTAAATTGAGGGCAAGACGATATGAAAGTGTAAAAATAGGTTTTTGTTATTGGACCTTACTCATAATAACATAATGGACTATTCCATCCGTAATAAATACTGCGCCTCAAGAGGAAGCAGGGAGTCAGTCTGAAGTCTGGAGTGAAGTCCGTCAGGAGTCTGTCAGTCAGTCAGAGCGAGTGAGTCAGTCAGTCGAGTCAGAGGCAGACCGAAACAGTCGCGTTCAGACAATTACTACTAAACCTGATTGTTCGTACTAACCCTTTCTACTTCTCTGTATATATTCCTGTTTGTAATATATCTGTGTTATTCCATATCCGTGTTCGAGTTCTCCTTTATTGGTTCTAGCTTGGACTATCACCGTGGTACAAGGAACCGGACCATAACAGTTTTAATACCAGCAATACATGTCTGTAAAAATTATAAGGAGCAATTAATTTTTAAAGAAAAAATTATTACCAGCAATACATTATAAAACATTATAACCATTTTTGAAAAAAAAAGTATTACCAGCAATATATTTCTGAAGGAAAAAATATTATAACAATACATTTTTGGAGAAAAAATATTACCAGAAATACATTTTGGAAGAGAAAAAATATTACCAGCAATACATTTTTTGAAGGAAAAATATTACCAGCAATACATCTTGGAAGAGAGAAAAATATTACCAGGAATACATTTTTTGAAGGAAAAAAATATTACCAGCAATACATCTTGGAAGGGAGAAAAATATTACCAAGAATACATTTTTGAATGAAAAAATATTACCAGTAATATATTTTGGAAGAGAAAAAATATTATCAGCAATATATTCTTGAAGAGAAAAAATATTACCAGTAATACATTTTTGAAGGAAAAAATAAATTACCTGCAATACATTTTTGAACGAAAAAATATTACCAGCAATACATTTTAGAAAAGAAAAAATATTACCAGCTATACATTTTTGAAGGAAAATTATTACCAACAATATATTTTGAAAGAGAAAAAATATTACCAGGAATATATTTTTGAAAATAATATTATCAGCAATAAAAATCTTGTCCGCATTAAATAAACCCTTGAGCTTGATATACCGTAAAACAAACCAAACCAAACCAAACCAAGCCAGATATCTCAGAAAGAAGAATTAGTTAATTGTTTTCTTTGTTGCATTTCTTTAAAACTCTTCCTTTTGTTTTTCTATTGCTCATTCAAGCGAGTTGCTGTGTTAAACTTCAATGCTGTTCTGTTTCGTCAATTTTCAAGTTCTTAGTTATTTTCAGAAATATTTCCGATACTGTAGAATTATCATTCATCCACAGTCTTCCATCCGCTGCACTTATTGTCCAGATGAAGCGTTAAAAGTAAAAGACCGCATTTTATAATCAGTCTAGCTTCTAGAAAGATATTGTTTTAGATTTGACTAACATTGCACATGATACCGTTGAAACTTTTGCATCAGTCCATTAGAAACACATTTTATACTTTACCATGTATATGTTCAGCTCACAGAAAAATAGGTAAGATATATATATGAAGAAATATAGTTTTAAGGTGAGCTATATTTATGGGTTAAAGCGCTGAATGTCAAAGATAGCGCGTATGTAAATATAAATGTGAACATTGAAGTCAACACCCAGAGGCGACAGGCTGTTTTATGCTAGACGCAATCGTCATGCGTCTAGCATGAAACAGCCTGTCACCCCTGATTGTTGACTTCAATGTTCACGTTTTATATATATATATATATATATATATATATATATATAAACGTGGGACATGATATTTATTAGAAATCCTATTATGACAAAAAGAAAAAAGCATTTTATGATTAAATTTTCCAATCGTCAAAATATTCTCCTTGAGCCTTGGTTACTGTAGCAGAATTATTGGCATTCGTTGTAAAAGTTTATCAAAGTATAAGTTTGATAATTGATTGCCTCCTTTTTTTCAATGACTCTAAGAGCTTTTTTTAATTCTTTTTTCACTCTTCC
>CAHIKZ030004979.1:5065000-5107500 GCA_903632075.3 Acanthosepion pharaonis | reverse complement strand
GTCTTTTACGAAAATAATCAACATGACTTAGAAGACAACTGAGGGGAGATGGTGTAATTTATTGTAGGCAGTAAAATTAAATGTCCCTTCGCAAGTCGATTATGGTGTCAACATAAACGCAGAAAATTGTTTAAATTCTTTTTTGAATGGTACATATCACAACTAGTACAGATTTAAGTCAAAGAATATATTCATACAATACAATGATCCATATTATGAAAATCTGATTATTGCCCACCTTGCTGAAAAAAGTTTGAAGGGCACAAAACTAATGGAATATGACTCACCCTCTCCAGATATTAATAAGATAGAAAAGTTGTGGTCCATCATTAATAGAGCATTGTTGCTATTTTTTTTTAATTCCCTTAAGACTGGAAAGAGAGTATTGGCTCGAGCTAGCCAATCCTCTCTCTTTTCAAAAATCGCAGCTTTATGGGTGACGAATTATTTTCCGTCCTACAACTCCTTTCCCCACAAATGAAATGTTGCTAACCTTTCACTACTCTATAGCTATTCTGTGTGTGTGTGTATGTGCATGTGTGTGTGTGTGTGTGTGTGTGTATTGATGTAATAGGAAAGAACAGATTAATGATCCAAAAAAAACTGCTTTAACAGTTTCTAAACATCGCTTGAGAATGAAACTGCACTCTAAATTTTAAGTTTAATATTGAAATTAAGCATTAGGACTTGAGTCAAGTTTCGAAACGTAGTAATTTCTGTGTCACGTTGGAATCATATTTTTTTTTTAAATAAGTATATAAATATATATATATATATATATAATCAAAGGACTCCAAGCAAGTCGATAATGCCCTTAAGACGCAGTGAGTGGGAACTGAGGAGAAGAGGCGATAGAATAAAGGAAACTGTGTCAAATAACAGAGTCAAATAAGCACAATGAAAAGAGTAGGGTTGAAAGAGACAGAAAAAGATGATTGACGTGTAATTTAAATGTCTGGAGATTATAATTGACAGGAAAGCAAGAAGATGAAAGAGAGTTCCATAGGCGTGAAACTCGAGGGAAGAAACCATTCTTGCGCTTATATTTAGTTATTTCAATATTAAAATGATGAGAGCTAGCTGCCTGTCTAGTACTACGCCTAAATTCATGAAGTCGAAATACAATATATATATATATATATATATATATATATATATATATATATATATATATATATAAAAACTTATCAGGACAATTACAATGAAAATATTTGTAGCATAATTCTTGAAAAGCTACGTTACGCCGTTGAGAATATGATTAAAGCCGAGATACCATGTCGGGACCGATAATATTGCATATTCGTCATTGGATAGAGAGAGGAAAGGAGGGAGAGGGAGGGAGTGATAGAGTGATAGAAAGAGATAAAAGAGGCACGAATTATGCTTCTATTCTTACAACTAGCCAAAGATACCAATAGTTAACATATTTTGAGCTTAATTTAAACATATGCGGCACATTTCAAATCATACATTTTCCCCACAAACTACTTATACTTAAAAATTACACACAGCATGATTAAATGCCTAGTGGTGTAATGGATAGCGGCTCGGGATGAGAAATCAGAGAACCGAATTCGAATTCAAATCATATTCACTTACGCGCCATCGGGAAAGATATGAATCCATTTCTTCTTACACACCGAGACTGTAGAGTAATGGATAGCGGCTCGGGTTATGGAATCGGAGAGCCGAGTTCGAATTCCAGTCAAATCCATTACATTCACTTTATGTGAAGTGAAGAAGATTATTCATCATTTCCCCAACGGTATTAATACTTGGGAAAGATATGAATCCTCTTCTTCCCAGGACAGGCCGGGTTCTATAGCATTGGATGGTAACTGGTCTACTGCAAAAAGAAATGCCAACCTACTTCCGGGGAAGAAAAAAATCTGACTCGAAATCAAAAGTACATGATCGCCTTAGCGTGTATCACACATGGCAGATAACTGACTGATTGACTATGAAACTCTGAATTCGTACACACCACTGTTGTAATACATGGTTACGCATCGTGATGGTAAAATAATGTCACAAGTAAAATATTTAAATTTAGTCAACTGACAAAAACTTCTCGCGAAAGCGATATCTATGAGAGAAAATGCTATGACATTTCGCTTACCCTGAAATTCGGCATTCGAAAGCTGACTCTTAATTCTTTGATATCGAAGGCAAACTAACGAAAGTATCGACTTAAATAATTGCAATAAATATTAAATACAATCGCTAGGTAAACTTATATCTTGAATAAAAAATCCACATTCAATTCCAAGGAGGAATTGCGACAAAGCTTTCAAAACAGAAACGGAACTGGAATTAATTTGAAAGCATTGATGACATCTACCCTGAATCTATCATAACAATTCAAATACAAAACACGTCAAATACATTGGCGTATGGATCGAATTATTTATTTATTTTTGTTTAATCATTTAACTCTAAGCAAGGCTATAATACCACTAAGACGGTTATACTATTAAGAGGTTACTAAAAGTGCATGAGAATTTGAAGACTTTAGTGAGAAGAAAGAGCAATAAAAGAACAGGGTGCTGGAAGTCAGAAGATAGCGATTGACATTGCATTTAAATTTTTGAAGACCATCGATGTCAGTGAAGCAAGAAAACTGAAGAGATTCCCAACGGCGAAAAGTGCGAAACTATGAAAAGGAAGTATTAAAATAGAACTTACGGTTGCATCTAGCTCTTTCGACAGTACAACGATGAGACCTAGTATCCAATCTAGTAGAGCGTTTAAATTTATGTGATCAAGGTACCAAGAAGATAAATTTAGTATCAGAGATAAGAAAACATAGAATAGGCTGCACTATGGGCAGTTTTTCCAAACACCATAAAATGCTGCAAAACCAAAATATTAATCCAAGAACTCGTCATGTTCTTAAATAGCCTCGTTATATGTAAACTTTCATATGACTGTCAAGCATGGCGTCCAACTCACTCAGAAAGGTCTAAAGTATCAGCTATCTACAGACATTTTCTCAAACCAATGATTACAAAGGACTACAAGCTAATGAAACCTATAGATCTTAAAGAAGAGTACTCTTCATCAGATCTCAGTTACTTGCGATACAAAAACACAAAGAACTTAACTAGATAACAAAAACCAGATAACATGAATACTTTCCACATCAGCAACAATTAAAATATATTTACGACTTATCAATCCTTTTCAGGTAATTTAAACCCAGAAAATATTTTAGATTGTAAGAATTTTTTTTTATATAATGATCGTTTACTGATGCAAGTCTTACCAATTGACCGATGAGTGAGAGGAGAAGAGGTGGACGCATACATTTCCCAGGGGCATTTACGCATAAGTGAATATAACTGTTATAGTGGAACACACCTATTCTATTGTTAATAGACTCTCCCACCTATAATAAGTAGAAGTAGTAGGAGTCGCTCAGTGGGTTCGGTCAGTCAGTCGACTGGCTGATTGGTTGAACTCTCTGCCTTCGGGCGAGGAGGAACCCGAACGAGGCTACGCCGAAGGGCAGATTCTCTTTCAGGGAGGTAAACCGACCCTGAACCCGTTTATACGGGTTCAATGGGCATATTTTTGGCCGAGCCTACGGAGATCCCACGGGCTCGGAGATCCCACGGGCTCGGAGATCCCACGTTAAAAAGGCCTTGTGCCACATGACGCCCTCGTGGGGAGTGGGGTGACTGAATATCTTCGGTCAGTCAGTCGATGCCGGACGACAGTTAGTCGGATACTATAGTATCAGCGACCACAACTAGATTTTCTCTGCGTCATAACTATTATATCAAGTTCCTAACGTTTTGTATGTTGAACCTATTTTAGGACCGACTTAGTACAAATACAAGCCTCCACTGTGAAACCACTCCACAACAATAACGAAACCAAATGAAACTAGAACAGAACTCTCTGATTAATAATTCTGACACCAGTTCCACATGCAAGCTGGTAATCCGAAGCGGTCACCATTCTAGGTAATGACCAGGTTCGACATCACTTAACTTCGGTGATCGTACAGGAACCAGCAAATAAAACAGACAGAACATGTAAAGAAAATAATATGATTAACACTACTTTAAAAATCGAGGTTAGGAAGGTAACATATCAACCAATATTAGAAAGTGATAAAAGTTAATGGATTTGAGAAATCTATTTGCCAGAAAAAAACCGTTTTAAGAGAAAGATTTACATATAGAATATCAGGTACCATGAGTAACTTGTGTTAGAATATCAGGTACCATGAGCAACTTGTGTTAGATTAATCAAAACTTAAGAAATATTTATCCTTCAGGCTTCATACATTTTTCCTAATATAGAAACAGAAGTTACTCAAAGAAACCATTATATTTTCTCTTAGACGTAACAATTGTCGGTAATTCATCGAAAAAGCGAACAGTCTGCAACTTGTTCACAATATTCACGTCTTATTCTAGAAACGGGTTTTATTAAAAAATAACCGGCTTTTTGAAAGATATATTGTAATACACACATGATCAATCATTTGAGCATTGCTTTTCTTAATTGTATTAAGTCTAAAGTTAATTTTCTTATCAAGATAAAGCAAAGTTTACCAAATTTAATTAGTGTACGTAACTTAAAATCACATTCTGAGACAAAAATTTCAGAGTGAAAAAAAATCTTTCAGAATGACCTGCTAAAAGTCCACATAGTTTCTTTTCTTAAAAATGATATAAAAATCAAGTGTCATACTATGAATTCAGTAATGACCTTTTTTACCGTAGTAGGACTCTGTTGTCCGGATGTTAATAGATGGTTTTGTGTCTAAAGAGAAAAGTTCAACTTTTCAACGAGAAGTTCAAGCATCGGAATGCATTGTTGATTCTAAATTTAGTTATACACCTATGCACTAGTTGCGTCAAGTCAAAGGTTAGGGTATTTATTTTTTATCATTATCCAACCACATCCAGATCCAAATGTCAGCGAATATCCCCAGGTATACATAGCAGGGTTTTAGTCAGAAGGATCGAGCATCATGGCAAAATACATTTTTTTAAGTATGAGATTGAGCCATATATAATATCACGTCTCTGATTATCGGAATTATTCTTAAAAAAAGTACAATGAGATTTTATTCAATTATATATTCTTCATTATTTGCAATGACTTCTTCCCAGGCAACACTTCGTTAACTTCTCGGTAAAATACTGCAGGTTTTGATGTGAAAAGGTTTTCGATGAACTCTTGAGTCTGGTTTTTATTAGAGATTTCCCCATCAAAGCGTTTTACAGTAATCGCAAAAAGTAATTGTTATATAGGAATAAAGTGTCGCTGTCGACACTTGAGTTTGAACATAGATCGCCAGCGAGAAAACATAGGCGATCCCATTATTGAATTAAGTGACCATAGCGGAAACGCATATAGATATTTTCTAAGCGTAGCTTAGATGTGGCACAAGGCAGAAAGTACGGGACACCTAGTGAGGATCGAACTCACTTTTCCGTCGTAAATGATCTAGCGAGGCAAGTTTGCTAACCATTACACCACGCCGAGGTGCCCGAGGAAACGCATATATAGGAAGTCGCGTGACGTCTTGATTGAACGCATTTCTAGTCTATCAATGGGTTACGGGACTCGTGATCATGAAACTCTTCGCTGCTCTGTATTTCAGAATTCATTAAATTTATATTTGCGCTGAGTTCAATCGAGTTTTGTTCAAAGTTCCCAAGGCGAAAGGAATATTTTTTTAATATGTTCTGTCTATGGTATTTTCTCATCATGATCAACTGTCTTTTTTTGATATTAACCATAAGTGTCTTTTTTGTTTACATTTTTTTCTAAAATTTCCTGATGCTCAGTCCATAGTATTCTCAGTATCATTCTGTCGAACCACATTTCTGACTGATCTACTCACAGTATATTTTATATTACTCTGACACCGTGTTAATAGTTGTTGCCTTAGAAATATCCAACAACTTTTAAAATAAAAGTAGAATTAACTATGTAATATCAACAGGGTTCAAATAATAAAAATATATAGATTTTCTTAATATTTATTTGACGGGCACATATTTTTGATAGAATCTCGAACAAGAATGAAAATGGATTTGCTAAGCACTGTAGTTTGGCAATTTCCAAAACTTTTATCTGAATTTTAGACAAACAAATATTAGACTGAGACGACATTTTGGTGAAACTTATTTCCAGTCAGATTTCTTTACGTTGTAGATACAAGTATTACTTTGAAAGAAATGCCTGCTTCGGCTACAATTCAGTGACTATAAATTCCCAACGAAACATAAATGCCAATATTAGTAAGTTTTTATGACATCAGTTCTGTGGACAGCGTTTTGATGTGTTTTATTCTGCATCTATGCAAAATGTGTGCAAAATTCATTTTCCATGCAGTGAGAGCATCAGAGTTGAGGAAGGAATCCCAGGCTTTTAGGTCATGTTTATTTTCGCTTATTTCAAAACATAAATGGCAATCTTTTTGATATGTGTTCTTGTTGGTAGTTTGGAACGGTTTTGGGCAGGCATCCATTCTTCTTTTCGTCGATGTGCCGTGTCCCTTCAGCACGCTGGTAATCATGGCTCTCTACAACTTCCAATTTTCTGTAGCACTTAGTAACGTTTTGTTTTTTCACTATCTCTCCAACTTTGTCATCCATTTACACAAGCTTTTTGGAATAGGTTACCTTCCGTTCCTATTGTCTCCATGTTAGAGTCAAATTCTTTAGGTCCGTCTTTTTCTCATTATATGTCATAGACATTTCAAGTATCATTTGGAATCTAAGTATAAGCGTCCTTTTTGTTTCCAGTTTCATTAAAACTTCCTCGTTATTCCCATGTTCAGTCCATGGTATTCTCAGCAATTTTGAGCAGTAGCTTATCGAAAAGTAAATGTTTACCAAAAAGCTTATCTATACATACGATGTGCGGGTAACGTAATTGTTTTCGAGGCTGAAAATGGGATTCTTTTCCCGTGTCTTTTCAGGATGTGACTGATCATGGCTCTCCACAATTTCTTGTCTTTCGTAGCTCTAAGCACATTTTGTCTTTTTGATGTCTCTCCTAATCCCTGTTCTGCCAATTATTTACGCAAACTCGACAAGTAGGTTTTGCGCTGTTTTCCTGTGCCCCTCTTTCCTTTAATATGTCCTGTGAGTGTCAAATTTTCCAAGACCTCTTTCTTCATCAGGTACCCTAGAAAGTTCAACTGTCTCTTTCTAATATTAATCATAAGTATCCTTTTTGCTTACATTTTTTTCTAAAGTTTCGTTATGTTCAGTCCATGGTATTTTCAGTATCCTTCTGTCGACCACAATACTGTTGCCTCCACTCTTTTCTTCATTTTGTGATGAGACTGTCTAGCATTCACTGCCATGTAGGAGGACTGATAGTACATAACATTTAAGTATTCTTTTCTTGTTTCTAATGAATTTTTCCTGTTTCTTAATATTTGCTTAGCTTTTGGAAGGCATCTTTCGCTATCCCAATGCGCCTTCGGATTTCGGTCTCGCACTTCCGTCCTATGTTAAAACACTTCCTAGATATTAAAATGTTGTTCTTGCTTGATATTGGCATCTCCAATTTGGCATCTGTAATTTGTAATTCGCACGTTTTCTCTTCTTTTTGCTAACAACCACGCATTCAGTTGTCTTACAATTGATGTTTCATCCTTTCTTCTCACTTTCCTTTATTACGTTCTCTAGGTGTTCCTGTTGCTTGCTTTCTATGTCTGCTATCAACACTGTGTCATTTGCATATCTTACGCTGCTAAGACTCTGGCCACCAATAAGGAATCTTGGTTGGACTTCTAATTCTCCAATATTTACTTAATTCATTTTCTGTCGTACGCAGGCGGTTTACTACCAGTATATGTTCTGGATTACTCTAATTTCCTTCTCAAATATATCAAGCTTACCTAGCATTTTCATCAGTTCTTTGTGATGTACTTTGTCAAGCGCTTTTCCATAATCTATAAAACGTAGAGAACCGTTTGTTTTTAGTGTGATTTGAGCGTAATGGCCCTGTGAAAAGCAAAATATTCTCTTCGTTTTGAGATTTATTTTTTTCGCTAAGTATCTTGATAAGATGAATGATAGAGAAGAGGGTAGGTGTGTGTACACACGAGGAAAATTTTCTCTCATAATTTTCTTACCTATGGCAATGTGAATTACTGTCATCGTCAATTTCGGAAGAGTCCTGTAAGTCATAGGATAAAAAAAGGTTGAGTGGCATTTGACATGACGACAGGTCAGCTCAAGTTATTTAATATCCAATTTTATATGGGGTAACCAGTAAAGGCTAAATTCACATTTAATGTTCAAGAAGATTAACTTTGTTAGCCACTAAACCACGCCGAGGAGCCTTGTATAGGTTTCGTAGAGACCAATGCTTAGCAGATTAGTTTTGCAAGTCATTGCTTTGAGATCTATCCCTGATGGAAAACCAAACAAAAACTAACATTCGATATACTCTAACCAGACAAACACAAACATTGGATAAAACCTAACTAGACAAAACAAATACCAACATTCGCTATATCTCAACAAGACCAAAACCAATAACAAACAATAGATATACACAAACCAAACAAAAGCAATTGCTAATATTCGTTATATACTAACCAAAGAAAAACAATCACTAACATTTGATAAACTCTAAACAAACAAAACAAACACTAACATTCGATATACCTTAACCATAAAAATAACAATAACAAATTCGATATACACTAACCAAACAAAATCAATCACTAACATTCGATATACATAACACAATGACTAATATTCGACATACACTAACCAGAAAGAAACAATCCGTAATATTTGATATACACGAGCCAGACGAAAATAAACATTACTATTCGATATACAGTAACCAGAAAAAACAGTTCCTAACATTCGATATTCCCTATTCAGACAAGACAATCGCTAACATTCGATAAACCCTAACCAAAGAAAACAAACATTCGATATACTCTAACCAAACAAAAGCAATCAGTAACATTCAATATACACTAACCAGACAAACACAATGAATAATATTCGATATACACTAATCAGAAAGAAACAATCCATAACATTTGATATACAGACGAAAATAAACACTACTATTCAATATATAATAAATAAGAAAAACAATTACTATCATTTAATATGCACTAATAAGTCACAAAAAAATCACTAACATTCGATATACATTAACCAGACAAAACAATCACTAACTTTTGATA
Organism: Acanthosepion pharaonis; assembly: GCA_903632075.3. Classification (NCBI taxonomy): domain Eukaryota; kingdom Metazoa; phylum Mollusca; class Cephalopoda; order Sepiida; family Sepiidae; genus Acanthosepion; species Acanthosepion pharaonis. Next base: position 5,098,307 of record CAHIKZ030004979.1, on the reverse strand, counting down.
TACACTAACTAAAACGTAGATAACAACCTAAAATTATCCGCAATGAATGATGCAGAATAATGAATCATCAAAATAACAAATTAATGATATTTGATTGTTATTGTCTAAAGACAACACCTCCAAGATATTTATATATTAAAAAGAATCGATAAAGTCTGTTTAATCTGTTTAATATTTTATTATATTTTTCCAATCTTTGAAAATATGTTAAGTATTGTACTTGAAGTTGTAGATAAACTGTCCAAAAGTTCATTAAAAAGACAGACCTTCTTTATTCTTTTTAATGAAACTCGTTTAGATGAATATTTGTTGCATAAATATACCTAATTCACACACACACACACACATATATATATATATATAAATGTGTGTGTGTTTGTGTTTATTATTTGTAGAGTCAGTTTTCTTACGTATATCAGAGTTGTTTATTCTTAAATTCCTTGCAAATATTTATTTATGCATAAATTACATTTTTTCTATTTTTCCATTTACAGGACCGTTTCTTGCTTTGCGATTTATAACAGTTTTTTATAACACTGTTTCCATGATTTAGTCTTTTCACATTTTTTCTTAAAAAAAAGCATGCCGACATTTCGTAATAATTTATTCTTTTTTATTTATCAGAATATTCATCTTCATTAATTATCTGTACTTTTTCCTCCATACATAAAATGCAATTTCTTCCTTTAATATTTTTTTAAAATTGCACCCCATTTTTACTAATAGAGCTTTTCTTATTTCATTTTAACTTTCCATTGTATTTTGACAACATAATTGTTCCATCTGTATCTTTCGTATTTAAATTATAACAAATGATTTGTGTATATATCTTTGAATTATTTACTAGTTACTCTGATGTAATTTCTTTCTTCTTTTGGGTTCTTTGTTATCTCATTCACATTACCTTCTCTGCAATTTCCCTGCAGTGGACATTTGCTTTTATTTCCAGAGTTACATTTCTGTTAGTGTTTTTTTTTAATTCCCACTATTTAGTATTCTTTTACCTTGATTTTTAATTATTTTTTCAATGTTATTCGTGTAACTGTAACTAATTATTAATTATAGTTAATTATACTAATTAATTATTTATTAATATATGGTAACAACATATTCCCGGTGTATAAATACCGAAAATAAAAACAAACCTTTTTTTTAAAAATATTTTCACCTTAAGTAAGGTGATAAAGCTACTAAGACGCAAGAGATTACTGAGAGTGAAAGAAAGTGACAAAACCTTGAGTAAAGAGAGGACATTAAAAACCCGGCTTCAAGAGGATAGCAGATGACGAATAACGTTGCATTTAAATTTTTGAAGATCGTAGTTGACAAGAAAGCATGACGCTGGAAGAGAGTTCCACACGTTATAAGTGCAAGAGAAGAAACCACTAGCATAGAATTTACGGTTACACTTAGCAATTTTAACGGTAAAACGATGAGACCTGGCTGCCAATCTAGTACTGCGTTTAAATTCGTGAAGTCGAACTATCAAGGCGGAAAGCTCATCAGAACAATTACCATGAAATTCATGAAAAAAAAAGAAAGAAAAAACAGTGTGTTAAACTTCTATTTAATTTCAATTATCCTATATGGTAGTGAATATTAGACTCTTTTTTCACAGATGAAGACTTGAGCTACCAGATGTGGTTCTACTGAAGGATGCTGAGAATGACATTGACAGGGTATGTAAGCAACGAAGAGATGTTAAGCAAATTGAAAACAAAATGATACTAGTACTTAGAATCTGAAAGTGACATTTGCAGTTCTAGTGTACACAATGAGGAAAGAAGGGTTAGAAAATTTGACACGCAGAGGACGTATTGAAGACAAGAGACACGGAGGGAAACCACAAGAGGCAGAAGAGTGGGTGGCATAGCAAAAAAAAACCAAAAAAAAAAAAAAAAAAACCCCAAAAAAACAAACGTTGCTAAAAGCTACAAAGGATGGGAAGTTGTGGCGAGCCATGATCATCCACGTCCTGAAAGGACACAACACATAGACGGATAAGACGCTTGGTAGCAAAATAACTTAGTAAGTACATGCTTATACACGTATATGGATACGATAAGATGCCGATATAGATTTTATATATAATCGAAAGTTACTTGTCCTTTACGTAATTATCTATATAGATATGGACATATTGACATGCACTTAAATTAACACACATAAGTATGTACATAAGCTCTGTTATATGTATCCAGGCATGACAGCGGCCATAATACATGCGTAGACGAATTTACAAGCGACGGCCAGCCAAACTTTATATGAACGGTCTGTAAGCACATATGCCTTACATGATCATCAACTGAGTTTAATGAGTATATTGATGCTTTTTTTTTGCCTAGAATTCTGTGTATATATTCATTAGTCTGCATACATATGTATTAGAGTCTGCATCTGCGTCTGTGTATGTATGCAGTTATGTGTGTGTATGTGTGTATATTTAAGATATAATGTTTACTCAGTGCGTTCCCTCTTGGAGACTTGTCAGAATCTGATAAGACATTAACTGTCGAATAAATATGGATGATCCGTGTTGGAATAGTCCTGAATTGTCTTGACAGGACCGGCCTGACTAAATATATGAGGTAATAAAGCCCAGGAGAGCAAAGTCAGGCCCATGGGAGGCCGGACAGGATAAAAGCAGGCCTGTGTATCGTTTTCCTCGAGGTCTTGTTCTTGATTACGTTTATGTAATGTGCCTGTGCGTTAAACGTCCTCGAAATTGTGACGATGGAAGGTCTTACTTCTCATTTCTATCTTAGACGTGCCAGTCAAAAGCCCACTTCACTAACGTATTAACATTATTTGCATAACTGGTGTTGTTACTATTGGCATGTATCCGTACGGAAAGCTGAATCGAGGAATAAGTTCGAATTCCACCTGAACTCGTTTATGTTCAGTTTACTATTAAGGCATAAAACTATTTCTGCTTGCAACAACAGCTATGCGACTGATGTTGATATAATATTTTTTCGCTGCTATTCATCTAATACAAGACCAAAGAGCTTCTCAAGATAGAGGGTTAGTAAATGAGGTTGATTTATTGACGTAAGAATTGTAGATTATAAAGATATATAAGATAGATACCGGTTAACCCTAGACTTGTAGAGGTTAAGATTGTAGTGATCTGGGAAGCAACTTCACGGGTGTCTGTCCCAAGCAGCAGCAGCAGCTCTCGGAAAGAAGCTATCCGAATGGAGTTCCCGTCTTACCAATGCAGTACGAAAGGAATGAGTGTGGTTCGCCCCTGTGTACACTGGTGGGTCTCAGCTGTAAAGAAAACTAAGGAATATAGAACGGCTGAACACTTTCCATTGAAATAGATGATAGATTTGCGGGACATTTGCATCGTTTTGCCTGTAGGAAAAGGATTGTAAAGTGGAAAATAATTCATCACACACAAGGACGCGACCCTACCGAATTTGCAAAGTGAAGACTTGGCATCTCCTGCGATTATATGGCAGTACACCATTTTCATCTTGATCTCTGGCTTTTGTTAAGGTAAAAGAGAAAAGCAGGAGTCACGTACTTACTGGAGTGGTACAGGGAACAGCTCCAGTATTTCCCATGTGCTTTCTCACATGTATTAATACTGTCTGAGGGTGTATTCTCTTTATTAAGTTTTCTTGAGTCCACAGGCCGGTAGACGAAATAAACACTGTTTAAAATAAATATACTCAAATAAGAATATCCACTAATAATAACGTTGAAGTAATATATATATATATATATATATATATATATATATATATGTAAGCAAATATATGGATATAGATCCGACAGTATGAAGAAAAATATACAGAAAAAACAAACAAAAATCTTAATATGCAATTATGCTGACACGTGACGACGACGTGATCATATTTAAACGGAACGCTGATCTTATATAAAAATTTCACTTATCTGTTGGGATTAGTCGTGCACTTATGTCCATCGTCTTTTTCATGTTGAATTTGAATATGTTCTAATGTTATTATGTTTTGTGAATATGTCCTGATGACGGTCTAAAATAGACCGAAACGTCCGACGTTGACATTATATTAACATTAATACAGCATAATTGCATATTAAGATTTTTGTTTGTTTTTTCTGTATATTTTTCTTCATACTGTCGGATCTATACCCATATATTTGCTTACATACTGTCTACTGGAAATACAAACCTGAATTTACTATATATATATATATATATATATATATATATATATATATATAATTATTCAATAAATCAATGAGTCAATTGAAGTTTTCTTAATTTATTGTATATTATAGCAGTAGTTACCTATTCAGTTTTTTTTTCTGATAGCTTGTAAACTACATTCTATTTAGGTATTTTTCATATATTTTCAGTTGTATATATATATATATATATATATATATATATATATATATATATATATATATATATAAATACAATATCCCTTCAAGATGTAGGTGATCATAGCTCTCAACATATTCTTTTTTCGTTATTAACTGTGTATCGCTATGTATTCTTTGGGAAGACTGAAAAGTGGAAAAGCGTTTTTCTTTACCTTGTTTACATAGAGTTATTTTCCTATGGTGAGCTCCATTACAATTTCTCCGGCGGCTGTTCTCCACGCTGTGATGTTGCCGGGGTTGGTTGAAAAAGTCGAAGTCTCAAGCTGGGGGCACAAGATAAAGCATTGGAGGAACGAACTTCCACAACTTAGATGAGTTTAATCAAGGTCCAGACTTAGTCTTGCCGTTGGGGTAGGCGATGTGACACTCAGCTCTAACTCTAACTAATGGAGATCAAATGCCGAACCGACCGACTCAGACGAACGGAGTTTCACTTCTTCAGTGTGCCTGACACACGTGGCTACTTCAAGCACACACCCGGCTGAACTGCCCGGCTCGGAAAAATCACTCATTTATATTGAACTAATCGGAAGTTCCTAGACCACCGGGTGAAAACAAAAGATAAGCATTGGCGACTGTAAGTTAAAAATTTCAAGACTTAAATTTTGCTTTCTTTGATGTGTAAAAATCCTTGTCTGTAATCGGCCTCCCACGATGTATTTTCCAGGATTTTAAATCTTTTTATCTTAACAAATCTTCGTGTGAAGGCCGTCGGATGTTTTTTATAGCCCTTTTCTTTTTTTATTGCCTGGAGAAAGGGAAAATTCTGTTATCTTTTCTTCATTTCCTTAATGTTGCCGAGATACAGTAAAGAAGGTTTTTTTTGACCTGGTCATTTAAAATCTATTTCCTAAACGTTTATCTTTTATCACATCTAATCACTTAGTCAAATATTTTATTGGATGACTGGTAGGATTTAACAGTAATCTGATGCCCTTTTCTCTTCCATAAATTTACTTATAAAAAAAAAGCGTTTATTTATTTATTTTTTCCTTTTCTTTTCCCTTAGTACTTTTGTTAAACGAAACACATGTTTTTAAACTATTTTTCTATTCTTAACCGTTTTCTATTCTTAATTTATTAAAATAAAATACATATTTTACAAATCAACTTTAATAGACGCCTAGTTATCGGGTCACATTACCTCCCCCAACGGATCTTGTCATTTATGTTATAAATTACAATAAACAAAAACAAAATCATGACACGATGCTTCTTCAGGTCGGCACGCCATCGCCACAAAAATTATTTTGATTCCACTGGGGTATTCTCTCCCCTCCATAACCAAATTATGAACTTTCTTATTAATCAATTTGGCATTATTTACCATTCTTTTTATTTCCTCAACCCATTTTTCTTTTTCCTTTTTTTCACAATCAATTCATCAATTTTGTCTTCGTAGCTGGTGGCATCAATGAATCCACGCAGTTGGTTTATCGCTACGTTTGAATGTCAATTCTTCGTTAATGAACGCCTTTCCCAACTTAAAGTTTTGCTTTTCGATTTACATCCATTCCTTTTATTTCTGGAAGAGATTCTACTCTTGGTCAATTCAACTCCTGTTACCAGACCTGAAAGATAAGCCACAAATCCTGGGCCTTCCTGCTCCGTCATGATGGAAGTTTGCTGAGGACGCCCCCCAATGGGGTCAATGGCGCCCGACAGAATAATATTTACCCAATAAAATCAAGAGAGAGGAGTGTTTTTCTCCCCAAAGAAAAAAAAAAAAAAATTAAATAACACAATATAACAGACATAACTCTGAGCAAGTCCACTGCTTAATTATAGAAGCGATGTAACTGTTCCTCATTATCAGTCTCTTTTTCAACTGTTTAAAGTTCTCCAAACCTATTCCATTTTCCTTTCTTACATTTTTTTCTTTTAAACAGAACAACAACAAAAAAAAATAAATGTTTCTAAAATGTTTCTTTCTGTTTTTCTCAAAAATATTTTTTCATCATCATTATCTCTCTTTTTTTTTCAAGCACAGTTGTTTCTTGCTCTCTCCCTTCCTCTTATTTTTTTTTTCATTTTTTTTTTTTTTTTTTTTTTTTTTTTTTTTTTAAAGTACACACATTTTTCCTGTATGTGCATGCTCCTGGAGCACCCTGTCCATTAGAAGGAAGAGGAATATGAAATATCAGTTCTTTTTTTTTTTTTTTTTAACCCCCTCAATCGTACGGCCGTTAATTGCAACCGTTCCTCTGCCTGGGTTCCTTTCTCAGGATCAGTTTCAGGGTTCTCTGTCCCTTGGGACTCCGTGGTATCAACAGGTGACCCACCCTTTTGCTATTCAGTCCTCTCGCCGGCATAATTCTTCTACATCTTTTTAACCACTGCCTTCCCCAAACTACTTGAATTATCATTAATATTATCCCCCACCAAAATACATCCCCAACTGATAACAAGGCTACAGATTTAGTGGTCCAACTCCCTGGGGAAGAGCCTCCCCATCTATCGTCTCTAGTTGATCAACTAAGTCTTGTAAATCGATTCTTTCTGTTTTTTCTCTAATAGTTGTGGAAGTTTCCTTGAAAAATTCAACGATGTTCTAACGAGAAGTGTCCACAAGTCTGTCCAACGAGCCGATGAGATGTTTGAGAGAGCAAGGAAAGAATCTCTAGATTCAAATCTCTCTTCCGCTTGGTAAAAAGGCGGAAGTGTGAAATACGTGCCGAAGGCCAAAACCCCATAGGTAAGCTTATGATAGATAGGGGCTTGTAATGGTTAGTGTTGGCCTCCTTTGCATACCTGGGACAAATCTAAATTTGTCTCCAACGCTACCGCCCACACCTCGTCTGACAAGCCCTATTTGTGGCATCAATTGGATAAAATCTCCTCTTTGTTCCCATTAAATAACCCAAGTAAACAGGTTTGATGGCCTCCATGCTTCCAAGGCCACCCATTTTACTCATGTTGCTGTTAAAGGTGTCACCCATTCCCTGATTTGAGCCAAAGTCCTTGGGTCCAGGTTAACCCATGCCATAACCATCATCCATAGTTACTACCCATTCCACCTCCCATACCACCAGCTCCGCTGCCCATGTTACGCTCAGTCATACCTGCTATACCAGACATGCCCCTATTGATTCCACCACTCATCTTGCCTGATACCCGACATGCCAGTACCCATTCCAGTGTTTGTACCACCTGACATACCACCCATATTGCCTCCCATATCTTGCCAATAGTTATTGGGGGCCTACCTATATTTCCCATACCACTCATTCCCCTTCCCATGGCACCCCTGCCTCCATAGTTACCACCAGAACCTCCTCCACTTCCACCATCAAATCCACCTCCCATCTGTCCACCACCTGACATCTGATTAAAATTCTGCATTGGTTGACCACAAGACCCAAGCCCATACCAACTGATTTCAAACCACTGGGCAAATTAAATTTGGGGTGTGAAGTTTTGTCATTTGATGTATCCACACTGTGGTTTTGTCCATGCGTACAACCATAGTCTGTCAAAACAAAGTCTGGCTGTTAAACATAGAGATAGCTTGTACTGCTTCCATGGGGTGTTCAAAGGTGACAATTCCATCCTCGGCTCTTGCCATTTTTTATCTTGCTTGATTTCTGCAATTGCCTGCCAGTTTGAAGACATCCTTTAGTTTCTTCCATTTTATAATCAAGATTGGCTATAAATACTTCCTTCCTGTCGTTTTGTAGAAGCTGTGGACTGGGACCAGCACCGCCAGTACCACCACCAGCACCGCAGTTACCATGCCACCCATGCCCATGGGGCCAGGACCTTCAAGCCAGCTACCATTGAATGTTGCTGCTGCTGATTTTTCATTTGTTGCGTCATTTGTCGATCACTTTCTTTTCCTTTCTGACAACAATTTGCCTGTCTTTAACTTTGTATCTGCATCTTTTTAATAGCTTTGCGAGCTGTTACTTTATCTTTAAATTCCAAAAGACAAGCCCCTTTCTCGAAGTAACCTTTATCAGTTGGAGTTACCTTATATTCCTTGCCTTAGGTTTTCTGCTGGTGACCGCCTTCCGTTACATGCAATAGCCGTGCGCGGCAAAACAATGTCTTTAGTAGGAAGAACGACCACTTCTTCATTCATCGGAGCTCCGAGAGGAATCTCCTTTCCACCTAACTTTAAGAAGGTTGGATTAAAATAAATTTGAAAAGTCTCCAACCAGTCTCGGCCTAATATCATTGCCCTACAGATGGTTGGGGCTACATAAAATTTCTGCATAGTGGATACCCCTCCACACTTATAGGCAGGGATATCGCACCGGTTATCCTTATTTCTCGTCCGTCTGCCTGAATTATCTTCATATCTGCAGCTTCAGTCTCCTATTTTTTTTGGTTTAATGCCTTTGAAATCTTTTAATCTCAAAATTGATATGCATGCCCCGTTTAATAATGCCTGTACGTATTTGTCACCAGCACATCACAAGTTGCTTCATTACCTTGGCTGAGCAACGCATAACTAAAAGGGTGGCTCTTCCGCGTTCCCTGATTGTCGTTCGGTTTCTTTTCTGGCACGTAAGGGCCCTCCTGACGAGGACATTCCCTCAACAGGTGCCCCAATCGACCGCATCCCCAACATCCCGGTCTGCCAGGAACTGGGCATGAAAATGGTTTTTCCCAATGGTGATCCGTCCCACCGTACCTCCACCGTTCCTTATCGTTCTGGGGAGGTCCTACATATCTTCCATCACACTGAATTTGCTCCCGAGGTTGTTGCCAGCCTTTCGTGCAGCCTGAGGCTCCGCTGTGCTGCATTGAATGCCTCCGTCAGATGGTTGGGTATGCCCTGGCTGTACGAACGAGTTTTCGATTGCGTCCGTGAAAAACCCAGCTGCATCTGAATTATTTTGAACTGCGTCCTTATACGCTATCTTAGCCAGCCCTAAATCCTACTCGTTAGTTCTGGCAGAGTTTCTCCCTTCTTTCTGTCTAACCTCTCTTGCAGCATTAGCTGCACTAGTACAATCACCATATTGATGAGTTAGCTGTTTCAAAAGTTCATCCCAACTACATTCAGGATGAAAATACAGCCCTATATATTCTGATACTACTCCATCTGAGTAGTCGTAGGCGACATTAACTATCTCTGCCTGCGAAAGCTTGTGTATTCTACTCTTTTTTTTATGGTTTCAACCCAAGCCTGAATTCGAAGATCTACCTTTAAATACAGGTATTCTCGACCCACTTGATCCGAAACATGAATCCTATCCATACTAAACTATTACAATTCTAACAAGTGGCAAAAGAAAGAGAAAAAAATCAAAACCAATACCAAGAATATGCCAGCGAGAATTTTGAACACAAAATTAGGGAGTAAGGAATTCGGCTTACCTTAAGTGAATCAGTGCTTGTTGATTTTACGGGTTCCCTTTTCTTTCTTTGTTTTTTCTTTCTTTCCTTTTTTTTTTTTTTTTTTTTTTTTAAGCTTATACCAAGCAATTAGAATGTCTTTTAGTGGGTGTGACGATCAAAAAATCTAAAAGAAATTCTTCTGTCTGCTGAGGTTCCTAGAGTGATTCTTCATTTGGTCGTTAGATGCTTCTTCCTTCAATTTCCTTTTTCCGTTCGTCTTGTTTCGTTTTCTGTCCAGTCGCGTCGGTTCGTTGAAATCAAACTTTAGCATCCAGTGGCATCTATCTTAGACGTGCCAGTCAAAAGCCCACTTCACTAACGTATTAACATTATTTGCATAACTGGTGTTGTTACTATTGGCATGTATCCGTACGGAAAGCTGAATCGAGGAATTTCGAATTCATCGTTTATGTTCAGTTTACTATTAAGGCAAAAACTATTTCTGCTTGCAACAACAGCTATGCGACTGATGTTGATATAATATTTTTCGCTGCTATTCATCTAATACAAGACCAAAGAGCTTCTCAAGATAGAGGGTTAGTAAATGAGGTTGATTTATTGACGTAAGAATTGTAGATTATAAAGATATATAAGATAGATACCGGTTAACCCTAGACTTGTAGAGGTTAAGATTGTAGTGATCTTTTCACGGGTGTCTGTCCCAAAGCTTAGCTCTCGGAAAGAAGCTATCGAATGGAGTTCCGTCTTACCAATGCAGTACGAAAATAAAATGAAATAAAATTCCACTAGTTCGCCCTGTGTAACTGCCTGGGTCTCAGCTGTAAAGAAAACTAAGGAATAGAACATCGATAGATTTGCTACATTTGCATCGTTTTGCCTGTAGGAAAGGATTGTAAAGTGGAAAATAATTCATCAAGGACGCGACCTATAATTTGCACTCTTGGCATCTCCTGCGATTATATGGCAGTACACCATTTCATCTTGATACGAGGAGTCACGTTGAGTGGTAGGAACGGCTCCAGTATTTCCCATGATCTGAGGGTGTATTCTCTTTATAAGAAGTTTCTTGAGTCCACAGGCCGGTAGACGAAAATAAACACTGTTTAAAATAAATATACTCAAATAAGAATATCCACACTAATAATAACGTTGAAGTAATATATATATATATATATATATATATATATAAATATATGGATATAGTTTTCAGTATGAAGAAAAATATACATAAAAAACAAACAAAATCTTAATATGCAATTATGCTGACATGACGACGACGTGAATATTTAAAACGGAACGCATCTTATATAAAAATTTCACTTATCTGTTGGGATTAAATGTCCATCGTCTTTTTCATGTTGAATTTGAATATGTTCTAATGTTATTTGTTTTGTGAATGGATGACGGTCTAAAATAGACCGAAACGTCCGACGTTGACATTATATTAACTAATACAGCACAAAAGTTCATATCAAAACCTGAATTTACTATATATATATATATATATATATATATATATATATATATATATAATTATTCAATAAATCAATGAGTCAATTGAAGTTTTTCAATTTAATAGACATTAAATACAATATCCCTTCAAGATGTACAGATCATAGCTCTCAACATATTCTTTTTTCGTTATTAACTGTGTATCGCTATGTATTCTTTGGGAAGACTTTTTTTTTACCTTGTTCACAGTTTTGCACATAGAGTTATTTTCCTATATAACGTTAATCCACTGTGAGCTCATTTCTCCGGCTCCGGCGGCGTTCTCCACGCTGTGGTTGCCAGGGGTTGGTTGAAAAAGTCGAAGTCTCAAGCTGGGGCACAAGATAAAGCATTGGAGGAACGAACTTGGAATCAAAAGCACGGATAAGCACACACCCGGCTGAACTGCCCGGCTCGGAAAAAATCACTCGTATTTATATTGAACTAATCGGAAGTTCCTAGACCACCAGGTGAAAACAAAAAAAGATAAGCATTGGCGACTGTAAGTTAAAAATTTCAAATTTTGCTTTCTTTGAAAAAAAAATCGTAATCGGCCTCCCACGATGTATTTTCCGATTTTTAAATCTTTTTTATCTTAACAAATCTTCGTGTGAAGGCCGTCGGATGTTTTTTATAGCCCTTTTTTTTTTATTGCCTGGAGAAAGGAAAATTCTGTTATCTTTTCTTCATTTCCTTAATGTTGCCGAGATACAGTAAAGAAGGTTTTTTGACCTGGTCATTTTAAAATCTATTTCCTAAACGTTTATCTTTTATCACATCTAATCACTTAGTCAAATATTTTTGTTGGATGACTGGTAGGATTTAACAGTAATCTGATGCCCTTTTCTCTCCACAAATTTACTTATAAAAAGAAAAAGCGTTTATTTATTTATTTTTTCCTTTTCTTTTTCCCTTAGTACTTTTGTTAAACGAAACACATGTTTTTAAACTATTTTTCTATTCTTAACCGTTTTCTATTCTTAATTTATTAAAATAAAATACATATTTTACAAATCAACTTTAATAGACGCCTAGTTATCGTGTCACACCTAGACTGGTAGCTTTAGTAAGGATAAACAAACCAATCTACCTTGCCAAGTAACTCTTAGTTGGTGGGTGAGGAAATGGATTTAGGGCATTTTCAACGGCATAGTGCGAAGTGAGCGCAAAAAGCTGACCAGAACTTGAACTGGTAATCGCAGTACTCGATTGTCTGTTCGGTGCGTGTAAACGTAAGTTCTATGTCAATAGTTTCTTCTCTTGCACTCCTCACTGGTGGAAATCTCTTCTGTCCTCTTGCTTTCCTGTCGTTAGTTAGCTTCTGTCTCTTTGATTGCTGTTCTTTTAATGTCCTCTCTCTCCTCAACGTTTTCTCAGTTTCTTTTAATCTCAGTAACTCGTTGTGTCTTAGTGGTTTTATCGCCTTGCCTGGAGTGAAATAATTAAAAAAGAAAAAGAAAACAGTATCGTTGGTTCCATTTTTAACACTGATAACCTTTGCATTACCTGCACATCTTGATAAAATATTAGATAACGCGTTCAGTTCGTTCTTTTAATTAAGTAGAAATAAAAGATTTTCGATACTGAATCGAATGACATATTTAGCATTTTGATCCTTTATTTTCATCCTCCCAAAACTTTTTATCGTTCTCGGCAAAGAGCTGCTCTAGTTGTCTTTTTTCACTCCCAGCTTATTTTGAAAATAGCCGAACGGGTCGCAAGTAACTAAATTTAAAATTTAGTAGATGCGAACTATCAAAACGTAGCCCAGTTTGACAACTTTGCTTTTGGGAGCCTCAGTATCAGATCAAACTTCTCTGTTAACTGCCTGGAGAAATGTCCGGCCTTTTTCATATATTCTCGTCTGAATATAGATTAAATATTTATGAGTAGAGATATGCCGTGAGGAGTCGATAAGAATTTGGTCACTAAATTCGGTACAATACAGTTTTTCGTTAACTTACCAGTTAAATTAATGAGTTTTGCCTAAGGTCTAAAGACGAGGAAATGTTTAAAAATAAAAAAAAATATAGACTTAGCGGTTAGAGGCTTTCATGCGTATAGAGACATCGACTATGGTTTCAGATAAAAGCAAGATAAGTCACCATCATACGACAGATAGCTTGATTGGTTTCGTAACAATGTTCAACATTTTCATGGAAACACATAAAATGGTTCAACAAATAAGAAACTGTTTTTGGTCTCCACAAAAGTTCACTTTCAACTAACGTCATTCAAAAAGACAGCTGGTCGATTAGTGTGTTTTTTTCTTCTCCGAGGCATTCGTTAGTCGAGGGAGTTGTGCTCTGAATTGACTTTCACTCGCCGTGTCCGTCGTGACGTTGCTGCTTGCTGTCTCTCTCCCTGCATGTATATATTGGGAACAGACTGTTATCCATGCAGTTTGTTCACACTCTCTACGTTACTGTGATGATGAGACGGAAAGGTATGCGCCAATACTGATTCTAGTGCCTTTGCAGGAATTGACAGAATGCTGCCGAATAGACCTTTGAATTAATTTCGAGGATCTGACACAGGATTTTTCCTCGGGGTTGACTCACGAAGCTTTTTTTTCCCTCATGACCGTGGATAGCTACATGTTAATCGAGGTTTTAAAAGTCAGAATTATTCTATTCCTAAACTGATTCATAGCCCAGCCGGTCCTGCTATAGCTAGAGGGAAGAGGTGATATAGTCATACCTTTTTTAAGTGCGAAAGCGAACGCTACGGCTTGACCGGAATTTACTACGTTCACATCGCGCGTATTTTTAAAAGTGTAAATAGATAAAGTATTTTTGCTTATTCTAACATTAAAAATGAAAGAGAATAAAGTATTTACATATCCTATGTACCGAGTGAAACAGCAAAATTGTCCAAATCGTGTAACAGCAAAATTGTCCAGTTGTTTGATTAAGCTTTGCACCGTTGAAATGATTAAAGATATCTTACTGGAATTCTTCCAGGTTTTAATAACAGTATTGGGCTCTACTTTGAGCAATAAGAATGTGTAATTACTCTCCAAGATTAACAGAAGTATCGCAATGAAATTTATCATAAACGAAAATGACATGTCATAGGTAAGGATCCGAAGCTCATGAAGTATTGAAATAAACTTCATATATATATATATATATATATATATATATATATATATATATATATATATAATTCCAGGATTATTTTGTTACTTATTCAAGAGGATCTTTGTCCTCTCTAACCTTTTAGCTTTCTGTCCTTGAGTAACAAGGATTCTCACACGTTTCCCATACGATTTCTTTTTCAAGTCTTTTTTCAATGCTCGTTGGACTATTATAGGTGAAACTCATCTTTCACGTCCCAAACATCTTATGGATTGAGTTGGATCTTTTGTAATTGATCTCTTTAGCTCTAAGTTGAAATGATGATCCCTTTTGCTGTTATTACCTCCTGGCCCAGTTTTCCTCTCTACTCTTCCATCTTTTTAAAAACATATTCACCGTTCTCTTGATGGTTATTGAATGGACTTTGAAGCTGGAAGACAGAGTATGAATGTTGTTACCATTACTTAAAGCTTGAATGATCTTTTTGCTCTCACCATTGCTCAATTGGGAAGACAGTCTGACAAAGAACAATTTTAACTTGCTCTCTTTTTAGCTGAATAACTCAAAGTTTTTTCAGTGATTCGTATAACAACAAATGGTGTCAAGATGGCTAAACGTCTTACCTGAAAACCTGGAAAAAAAGAAACTCAATTAGTTTAGAGTTTTTTTTTTTTTTTATAGATATTAGACATTCTGTAGGATGGATAATTATGCTGTTAAACGATATGGACAATTTTGCTGTTACACTCGGTCTGTAATGGTAGTGTAACTAATGTCGTCGCGGAAAATTGAATCCAAGTGTCAGGTTCAAATTCTTACGGAATCTGTTTTACTTCACATTAATGCCCTTGGAAAAAGCATGACCCTATCTCCCTTCGGCTATGGGTTAGACAGAAGCGCATAGTAGGCTCTTTAGCCTTGATAATGCAGTCATACAAAACCATCCTGAAGAGTGATAGGTCCTTATGGCTATCTATTCACTGACAGACCCACTACATATATAGGCAGTTATCAGACTCGATTTTTAAGAAATTCAACTCAAACGCCTCCATCCCAGAAAATTTTTTTTAAATAATCATTTTTCTCCAAGAAAGCCACTAACATACTGTGGTCACTGACAGTAAAAACATATAAAAAAAATTAAACATTATTAAGGAATAAAAAAACAAAAGAACAGTAATTGAAAAGACAAAAGATAACGATTGACATTGTATTTAATTTTTTGAAGATCAAACTTGACTGGAAAGCAAGAAACCGTAAGTTTGTCCCACTAGCGAGAAGATAAACAAAACTGTTATCATAGAACTCACTGTTATTGTACATTTTATGAAGAAAGAATTGAGAATATGTCAGATGTAGTGATTTTTAGCTCCACTGTAGTACAGAGCAGGCTAGCTTGATAGGAATCAGATGAAGACATCTCCAACACGGCAGATAGTTGACATACTCAGAATATCTCAGTTAAATATTGAAAAACATTTACATCAGCTTCGTTATTTTGGTCACATTGATGGCCGGCTTCCGTGTAAGTTAAGCGGAACATAAAAGAAAAATAATTTCGTGCACGATGCTTTATTGAAACATAACGAAAATCTTCCGATTTTCGAACAAACTCTGACTGGGGATAAAAAGGAATACTTTACAAAGTGGAAGAGATCGTGAAGCAAGCATAATGATCTGTCAATATATATAACAAATCTTCGTTCTTCAGCCGCAGAATAGGATTAGAAAAGTAATAGTAAATGATGAATTTGAATACATTTTTAAATGCCATATCTCTTGAGAATAGAGGCGATCATGTCTCTCCAAGTATTCCGTTTTAATTTATCAATGAATTGCCATCACCTCTTAGGAAAGGTAGTGAGGTAAGTTTCCCAATACCATCTCTATGGTTTCGAATTCAAAATAGTGCTTCTAAACAGGGGGTTTACGACCATAATATGTTGAAACAGCGGTTCCCGTATGTTCACCGAAGTTAACCAACATCGAGCCTGGCCAGTATCAAGATAGGTAACCGTTTGCGAAGACCAGGTTCTGTAAGCCTGGATGTTCGTGTGGTGCAATGGATAATGGTTCGGGGTTGTTAATCGGAGAGCCGAGTTCCAATTCCAGTTGGGTTTGTTATATTCACTTACGCGCAAATAACCTTGGAAAAGGAATGAATCCACATCTTCTTTCACCAAATATATAAATTATTATTATCTGAAAAAATCTTACAATCTAAAAATATTTTCTGGCTTTAAATAACCTGCAAACTTTTTATATGGCGTAGAAAGTGGATGAATGAATCATTTCTATACTGGCATTCAACGAAGTCTACTATTTAATCCATAGTTGGTGGGGTGCAAAGAGATATAATCATCTTTATTATTTGCATGAAAGTGAATGCAACAGACTAGGCTGATTTCATTTTCCCCACCGATACCCGGTAAGCAGGACGTACCGCTCCTGAAACAAAATAGACGCATTTGTTAATGAATAACACGAACTCTTTCCTTACTTAACATCACACGACGTCGTTGATCAGAAACTTGGACATTGTATTCTGCTTTGCAATATCTAAGAGACTGTCGAAGTCTTCTCTTGAGAAGTTGTTTATATAACTGTGTATTACGATTGTTTCCTTCGCTTGAAAATTCGGATATAGCTGTGGAGTCAGGGGATTCTGCATTCGGAGGATGGGGTTACATCTTCATCTGGCTACCCTTGATGGTCACGTGAGATATTGAGTGCAAATAATATTCTCGCATAATACTACACTTTCAATTAAAGAATGAAGAAATTATTCAACGAAAAGTCCCGAGAATTACATTTATATTGTTATTTCGGAGAATCATTTATTCTGATATTTACAGAAATATTTGCATCAATTAATTGATTAACTGAGCGGATCAATAAATATTAAAATTATCTGTGAAATAATTTTGTCCAACATAACGTATATCTTACAAATGTTACTTCCCGTAATTCATATCTGGATTCATCGCCATTAAAACAGGTTATGGTCCGAGACAAACTTTGTTTGCTTTATTTCTGTTGCTTTGCTTTCCTTGAAACAAACTAGTAAAGAAAAGGTTTCCTTTTCTGTATATATATATATATATATATATATATATATATATATATATATATATATATATGTGTGTGTGTGTGTGTGTGTGTGTGTGTACGAAATATTGACACGGATGTTAACATAGAGTGAAAACAGTCTTCTTCATGGTTGAACGCAGTCTTGAGGTAATCTCTCTCTCCCCCCCTCTCTCTCTCTCTATATATATATATATATATATATATATATATATATATAAAAAAACAGAAGATGTCTGTCTGTGTGTGTGTATGCGACAAACTAGGTCCAAAATCGGCTTTTGACATTTAGCCAATAGTTTCTTTATTCCATCCTAAATTGGCATTCGAACAATCTTTGATGTAAAGATTGTTTAAGAAGGATTATTGAAGTGTTAAAAGGGAAAAAAATTCCCGAAGAACCTCGTATTAACCCCAGCTTTACAGTAAACGTGCGAAGAAGGAAGGGGCGTTCCCGCGTTTGCACTTCAGATGAATCAAACCCTGACGCTTCATCCCTTTTTTGAACAATGCCATACTATTTGAAAGTTATTACAGCCATAAAAATTCATTGGACATCTAAAACATTGAAAAACTTTAACCCCGAGCAACGACCGCACAAGAAGATTTTATCGATGGAATTCTTTTATTAAGAACAATCAAACACTCGGGAAGGACATACTGTAAAAATATGAAGTGCGGGAGTAGCTTAGTATACCAACAGATAATGCATGCAAGCGAGGACGCATGCAGACCTTTCTAGACAGGGGTTGCGGGTATACAGGGGCGTGCGGTTATAGAATTGCAGCCATGTACACCCGGGCAACGCTAACCTTACCTAACTAATATATATATATATATATATATATATATATATATATATATATATATGATAAAAAGGCTTAAACACTAATATTCCATGGTCATAATTTATTCCATTGGAATCGTAAATACGATCCAATTCATCAGACCTACAAATTCAAAAAGAAAACAGAAAAAACCAACTCCGGAAATAAAAACAGAATTTAGAGAGAGTGTAAGTATGAGGAGGAGGGAGATTAAACCTTAACAGAGAGAATTTTAGGAGAGATGGGTGGAAGGGGTTTAATTAAGAGAAAAAAATGAATGTTGAATGATGTCTAATGCATAAAGATACATTTCGTGGTGACATACACACACCATAGACAATCTAATGTTAGAATAAGAGGGAGGGAAAGACGAGGTGGGGGAGAGAGATGGGACGAGGGAAAGTAAAATTGCGTTTACTTAAAGGGCCGCTTTGTAATTGAGAAAATTTGACAAATTTAATATCGACTACAGGTTACAAATCAAATATAAATATATGAAGATAAATATAACGATTATCTGATCCAGCAAGGACCTATATTTCTATGTTCCAAAACACATGCGAATATACACAATAACATATACATGTATATACATACACATAGGCGTGTACCCACATACACACATACATATACCCATATACACACATATAAAAATATAAAAATATATTCACATATCCACACATACACATATTTATTAAAAGAATGAGGTGGAAACCCTTTTTCTCCCGTAATCCCAAAAGTGACCAAGAACACATATTTTCTATGTATATTTTCAATATATATATATATATATATATATATATATATATATATATATATATATATATATATATATGTTAGTACTAGTAGTAGTAATCTTATAAGTATAAGAAATTATACTGTTTAGAAAACCTTCGGTGTCTTGATTTGCAAATAATCAAACCAATACCAAAGGGGAAAAAAAGATATAAAAAAAAGAAAGAGCCAAGAACATTTACGTTAGCCGAAAATAATCGTCTAGCATGCAAGTCGAAAGAAAAAAAAACCGATACGAGTAAGCAAATAACTAAATAAAGTACTCAATACATTAAGTAGAGCAGACCTAGTTAAAGCTAGAGAGCCAGACAAACCTACCAAGGTTTAACCTAAACGGATCGTCATGGAAGCCAGCCTTCCCTGACGATCCGCTTATATATATATATATATGAATTATTCACACAAAACAAAAAACAAAAAAAGTTAATGATTTAATTGGCGAGAAATCCATCATCGCAACGAAAATATATGTATTGTTGTATCCGAAAATGCTATTGAAAATGAGTTATTGTTTTTGGAGCTTGTAGTAAAAATAAGAACTAATACGGCAGAAATTTATGGAAACAAGGATCAATTCATTCATAACGGATTCGGAGGTTTTTGTATATTATTTGAATTGTTTGCGATGATGGATTTCTCACCAATTAAATCATTAACCTTTGCTTTTGCTTTTGTGTGAATAATTCATGAATTTGTAAATTGATTGCACGTTTATCGTAATTTAAATAACTGATCCAAGTGCGACTTTTGGATAATAAGTGCGACATTACTGTAATTATTGAACAATATAGTTCATGCCACTTTGACAGAAAATTTACTAGTAAAAAATACGTTCATCACCATATTTATATGAACGCACAACATTTAAAAATTTAAAATCAAACTCAGCGTTGCTACTGTGCGCTCCAAAAACAATAACTCATTTTCAATAGCATTTTCGGATACAACAATACATATATTTTCGTTGTCCTCTTATTACTAAGAGAAAAAAAACAAGAACAACATCTATTCTATACCTGAAGATGTCTGTAGGAACAGACGAAAGCTTGTAGTAAAAATAAGAACTAATACGGCAGAAATTTATGGAAACAAGGATCAATTCATTCATAACGGATTCGGAGGTTTTTGTATATTATTTGAATTGTTTGCGATGATGGATTTCTCGCCAATTAAATCATTAACCTTTGCTTTTTGCTTTTGTGTGAATAATTCGTGAATTTGTAAATTGATTGCACGTTTATCGTAATATATATATATATATATATATATATATATATATATATATATATATATATACTTCTTTAAATGACTATATTGCAAGAATAGAGTGAACCACAGTGTTCACAGTGTTGTTCTGAACACGTTGGTTTTCACAGGGGTAAGTTGCCACCCTACATCCAGCCTAATTTGAATTCAGAATGGTTCTTCTTTCCAACAGATTGTCAAGAAAGGTACGAGAGTCAAATTTTAACCATAGTTAGTGATGGTGAGGGAGAAGAGATGGATTCATACAGGCGCATATATATATATATATATATATATATATATAATAAATTAATATATATTTAAATGTGGTTTCTTCGCTACACAGGAATTACCATATTGCAAAAACTTCAAATTTAATTATATAATTAAATTAAAAGCATTAGTTCTGTTTTGTCTTCAAGCGAATTTTGGAATATATATATATATATATATATATATATATGTGTGTGTGTGTGTCTGTCTGTGTGTGTGTGTGAAAATTTAACTATTATAGTTTTCCTATTGTCTTTTACATTTATATATATATATACGAGGCTCATTCAAAAAATAAGGTGAATTTTTCGGTATAAGGACTTCTAATACAGATAGAAGCTTACTTTTTTTTTCAACTTAGTCTCCCAGCACTGTCACGCACGTTTCCCTTTTGTGCACAAGCTTCCGTATTCCCTCAGCGTAAAAATCGCTCACAACACTTTTGACTTCATCGTTAAACTTCGTGCCTCTCGTGAACGCTTTCAAGGGACCAAACAGGTGAAAATCTGAAGGGGAAAGGCCTGGGCTGTAAGTGGGGTGAGGGAACAGTTCCCAGCCCAGCTCGTTGATGGTCTGCACCGTTTGGGCTGTTGTGTGAGGCCTTGCGTTGTCATGATGCAAGATGACTCCTTCTGACTGATGACCCCTGCGTTTGTTTTTTATGTATTTCTTGACCTGCCTCAGGAGTTCACAGTAGTTCTTCTGTCAGACAGAATGAGGTCATTGACTGATTCGATCACCTCAGGAGACCTCACTTCTGTAGGCCTCCCAGGCCTGTCTTCATCCTCAACACTGCTCTGTCCTTCTTTAAACAATTTACCCCACTTGTAGACATTTTTTGGCTGAAACATGTGGCACCATACACAGTTGACATTCTCCTATGAATTTCAACTGGTTGCAAATCAACAACCAATCAACATCCATCCATCGAAAAGGAAAATAACACACTCATACCACAATAAAAAAAAATCGGGAAATATAAGCAATGCAACTCTGTTCTGACGATTGGTCACATCTATGTAACCACGAAACATCGAAGTAAATATGAGTTAAGTGAAGAAACTTTCTGAAATTAATTAATTAAGTATATATCTATCTATCTATCTATCTATCTATCTATCTATCTATCTATATATATATATATATATATATATAACACTTTTTAGATTTGTCACATCGCTTAACTGGCGTCATTCAGTCGATGGAAGGTGCTGTACATTATTCGGTTGGTTTCTCTCTATCTCTCTCTCTCTCTCTTTCTTTCTCTCCCTCTCTCTATATATTTATATCTTTAAATTAATCTTAATGCGAAGTATTTTAAAATAAAAATCTGTTCACGCTTTTCTACACAGAGGATTCCACACAAACGCATTCACACACACACACACACACACACACACACACACACACATATATATATATATATGAAGTAGTTTATACAATTTGAAACGCGGAGTAACCATGTGCTCTTTACACTTCAGTATCTCCGCTGACGAATGTCAGAGCAACAAAAAAAGAAATAAATTTATTTGAATAAGTAAATATGGCGGTGGTTTTTCACGTGGATTAAAACTATCTACAATCTTGCTTGTAAAAGCGTAAATACGATATTTATAATCTTTGCTTAGTACAGCACAAGGAAATATAAGACAGGTAACAATTACGTTAAGCTAGTCAATTAGAATATTTGTTTTTGCTTGGATTTGAACTCTGACCACTGTTACTTGTGGCTTACAGCCGTATCACGTTGAAACACCGGTTCTTGCAAGATCACCGATGTTAAGCAACGTTGAGACTGGTATATGGGTGAATACCAGGTGTTGTAAGTTTGGATGCATGTGGTGTGTAATGGGTAACGGCTTGGAATTGTAAATCGAGGTGCCGAGTTTCAGACGAATTCTTTATTATTTTAGGGGAGAATAAATCTACCTCTTCTCCCCCCAACTATGGGTTAATTAGTAGGACTTGTATCAGTAAATCATTATTATCACCCCAACAAAAAAATATTACAATCTAAAAATATTTTCTGGCTTTAAATAACCTTCAAAAAGTTTATAAGCTGTAAATCACAACTTTATCTGTCACTAGTATGAATTACCTACTTATTTCTGTCACTGAGAATAAATAATCACAGCAAAAATATTTAGTCATATTAAAATGTATCCATATTTTAAAATCATAACGTTTCTGTACAAAAGA
Source organism: Acanthosepion pharaonis (assembly GCA_903632075.3). Classification (NCBI taxonomy): domain Eukaryota; kingdom Metazoa; phylum Mollusca; class Cephalopoda; order Sepiida; family Sepiidae; genus Acanthosepion; species Acanthosepion pharaonis. The sequence continues at coordinate 5,075,620 of CAHIKZ030004979.1, read as the reverse complement.
AATTCGATAACACACACACACACACACACACACACACACACACACACACCGCGATGATCGAACAAATCAATATCAGTATCTTTATCACTTTAAACATTATTTTTAGTGGATACTCGTATTTAAGTAGATTTTCCTTTTTTTATTAAACAGTATATTTATTTATTTTCTTCTATCAGCTAGAATGTTCGAGAAATCTTATTAAAGGAACATTTACGATCGTTGGTAGGATTCGAAACTGTGTCCTGCTGGGCAGAAATAGATACCGTTAAATCCGATACGTTATGACCAACTGAGCTCTAAAGAACCAATCAGATGTCTGTCTGTGTGTGTGTGTGTATGCGACAAACTAGGTCCAAACAAGCATGGCCGAAATTGTATCTTTAAGCAAAACTTCTGTCGTTATAGAGTTCGCGGAATTGTAAATATCTACACAGTTTCGTATCCAAACGTAAACAAAGGAACTTCCAAAGAAAGTAATGTATTTTTATTAATCCGATAGATTATATATATATATATATATATATATATATATATATATATATATATATATATATATATCTCAACACCAACAGTTTAATAATTTCACATTTGATCAAGCGATTCCTTCCGAACCTTTTGTATATGGTACTGTGGAATATGAACATCTGTGTGATATCATTATTGTACCTTCATTTGTGTTGTTGATGTTGAAAGTCTTCAATTGATGTGCTTTTTTGCTATTTGGTAAATTTCTTTGTTTGTGATTGTGTAGCGCCAGTCTGATGAATAATGGCCGTGTGTAAAACCTAAAGATTCCTTCGTTTGAAAACACTTTTAAACATTGATTTGAGAAAACGGTTGTACATAGCTGATATTTTAACGATCATGAGTCCCGTAACCCATTAGAATTGTAGGGGCACCCCATGTACTGCAGCCGTAGTAGCAGTGGTGTGTTTTGGGCAAGTTAGCCTGAGGGAGCCCAACCATCTTCAGACTGGTTTGAATTCAGTCCTAATAAGTCGGTTTCCATCGACGACTATAGGACCCAGTCTATGTTGCTATCTTATCCATAACTTGGGGTGGGTGGTGGAGAAGCGATGTACTAATAGCTTTCCAAAGTGTATTAGCACGTAATTCGAACTCGACTCATCAGTCCGATCCGCTGTCCATTACTCACATAGACGCCATGATGGAATCTATCGAAGAGTCTAGATCTTTCGAGGCTATTTACGTACATGGATCTTGCTTTCTAGTTATTATTTTGTATCTGTAGCATCGTACAGTGTTTGATAAAAGTATCCTTGGGTAACATGTGTTAATTTTCTTTTTGCTTATAAAAAATTTGGGATATAACTAAGCTATATCCCCGAGGTATTTGAAAATTTTAGAATAGATAGACTACCTTTGTTATTGTTTGCTTCTAGGCGGGATTTTTCTGTAAAAATGTCACTTTTTGCATCTTGTGGTTGCCACAAGCTACCAACATCAACTATAAGGTCCTACCGGCGAAATACTATCTCTCTTGTTTCATTGCGTTCACATTTCTCTCTAGTTCATAGATGAAAAAAAAACCCCAAAAACCTAACAAACATTTCGTTAAGTTCCCCAGAAATATACTGTAAAAAGGAATCAACCCATGAAACGAAATTATAATTATAATATTTTTGAAACACATAATCATCACATAATCAACATTAGGAACATCTGAAATTCAACAGGTCTTTCAATATTCTTATTGTCTGGGTGCATCGATATAAAAAAATGCTGCATCTTCGCACTTCTTTGTAGGCTGGCGATCTGACAATCGTCTTACGCTTAGGACAATTAGTTTGAACTCACATCTTTTTTTATTGAAGATTTCTTGTTTTATTTAGAGTTTTTGTTAGAGAATAGAATTGTTACACGGGAGACAAGGTTCCTCCTTCAGTCAAATCCTTTGACCTCCTAACGACCGGAGGAACCGTACAGAAATTTGAAATCAGGTTTCTATTGGGTCCTTCTGAAACTTACATTTATCCTAATGTCGACATCCAGCTGGCACCGCCCAGTTCTAGCCGCTTGGGCCGACTGTTGACTGTTAGATCACCTAAACAGATCTCACCGAAACTCTGCCTCATCGTGACAGAATTTCCTCTTTAATAAGCGCTCTTCATCGTTGTTAACAACGCCTAAATTCAGGCGACATGGTCAAATGTTTTGTTTTCATTGTGCTACATCATTGATGTGTAACATTATAATACAAAAAGAGATTTCTTCATGAAGGCCGCCATTTTGAGAGATTAAGATATTTATTAGTTACTGTTTAGGACCCAATGACCAACAAAATGCATTATGAAATTTAAAGATTGCTTGTTGGTGCATCGTAGATGTGTGCGTGTTCATATGTAAACGATTATGAAGAAGCGTACAAAAAATTGGGTTTTTGCTACTGCGTGTTTATTCTCACTTTTTTTAAAAACATGAACTGTAGTGAAACAAAATTCTCGGTATCTCAGTGTTTCTTTTTGTTCTAGAAGTATAAGCATCGGACAATGGTTGTGCTCAAGTCAGCCTTGCGCAGTGTTTTAACGATCAAAGCAAAGTTTTCTACGTACTTCATTTTTGGAGGGTTTAAGCATAGTTATAATGATCGAGCTCAAGTCAGCCATGCACTGAGGTGGAACGACCAAAGAAATGGTTGATTTACTTCATAGGTGGAGGTTTTTGAAGGACAACTGCGAGCGCCATGCGTTGGGAAAATGAAAGACAGTTCAGTCGTCAGTGAAGCGAGAAAACGTTATTTTTTCCCGCGTCCTGATACATCTTGGTGCAACAAGAAGAAACAGGAAAGAAATGTCTGTCTTTTTAAAAAACTTAAACAATGTCGCCTAATGGGTTTTGGGGGAAGCCAAGTAGGGTAATGAAATTTTTAGTTTCCTTCATTTTTAGCATAATGAGAAAATGTATTTCTTTTACTTTTTTTTATTATTATTGATTATTATTATTTTATTTATTGTCTACATTTTCCAGCATAAATATCGCCGTCTAGTGAATATATATATATTCGTTAGAATGGCTTGAAAATCAAACTGCAATATTTTCAATACAACCTGAACATTTGTGGATCCAGTATCTCGCCAGTCGATGTATTATAAAGAAATCAATAGCATGACATCTTGTCAACTGATTCCAATGAAGTTATAGATTATTTCACAATCTTCTTTTAAAGCAGCATTTCCGATCTCATTTTATCGTTCTATTTTGAAGTAACTTCTCTAACAGGTTCGGCTACATCGTTGTTAGACAACTTGTCTTATTTAGAAAGTAAATTTTTCCTCTTTCGATTTTTAGCACCGTTTTTATGGTATCACTAAAAGTTCTTTAGCATTAACAAACTTCTGCAAAACCAGGAATAAATATAGCAACGCTGCATTGAAATTCAATCCAAGAGGAATTGTTGTCTTTAATGTGAGGGCAGATTATTTTCTTTTTTTTTCTTTTTGGTTTCGGCAAATGGAGTTTTACTTACCAGCCATTTTGCATCCATGTTTGGCCGGTGAAAAATGTGACATTCTTCATCGTTTTCAGATTCCAGAAACGCCGCTTTCTTTATTTCGATTCTTTTCTTTCTTTTGTTTTCTTCAAAAATAGCTATAAATGCAGAACAAAACAGATACAATGTTGGACAGTGAAGCCTTCAGGCACCTAGCAGAATTATTTTGTGAGACTTTGGACAAAGAGAAAATAACAAAATAGATTAGAACAAAAGAAAGAAAAAAATAGATAAAGATGAAAACAATTCAAATCTATAAAAAAAACAAAAAACAAAAAACAAAAAACAAAAATACACGCAAGCACTTTTAATCAAATCACATACACTACACCGGATTTTTATTATGCAAATTGACGTTTGTCATAATAATTATGGCATTAAGTTGGTATTTTTTTAAAAGATTTAATTATATTTATATGAGGAAATAAACTATGTGAATCTCATTTTAAGTGTTTTTGACAATTTACTTTACGAAATAAGACATCACTTGAGGAATATCAACAGCATCAACAACTACAATGGATAGCAGTTGAAACACGAGAAGAAAATAGTTACACAATCAAGATGTTAGCGTTCTGCCCTTGAACAAATAAAAGGTTAGGAAGGAACTAGAAGAGAATGAGCGATAACAGTTACTGGATTTAATAAACCTATTTTCCTGAAAAGTTGTTTTAAGAAAATGGTATTGTTATGGTAATTCTAATAGCCGTTTCTCTATAAAGAAACATTTGGCATTCATTGACCGAGTGGCCAGTATTGCTTTCACTCGAACTCTATAAAATCTTTCTCTTAAAAACAATATTTATCCTAACTAAATTTTCTCGTTTGATCTTCACTTGCGCACCATTATGTGATTGCCTTGACTTTACGAAGGTCCGGATAAAATCTCCGTAATTTTACTCAAGAACCTTGGCTTAGAACTATCTTCAATTGCAGCAAAGTTTTCTAACCACTGCCTTAGGAAGAAATATTTTCCAAGCACATGGAATAGCACTAATGTAACTCATGTGTACAAGAACGCGGGTGATTCCCGTCTCATTTACATTATCGCCATATCTGCCGCCCTAGCAAACGTTTTGAAGCTATCGTCAACAAGAAAGTTGTACAACATCTCAACAAGAAAAACATTCCTGAGCGACAAATAGTGTGGTTTTTGCTCTTCTAGGTCCACTGCTGATGCCATCTATTATCACATATAGAATCAGTGAAGCGCATGAAAATAAAAGTATCTCTAGAGTGATCACCCTAGATATCTCGACGCTTTGACAAGGTGTAGCATAAACAATTGCGACACATTCTATAGCATCTGTAGAGAGTCATCTCAGTTATAAACTCTTTCCTGTCAGATAGATCTATGATGGTGGCCATTAATGACCAATCTTCTGAAGTACACAAAATCAATGCTGGCGTCCTCCATAGTTATCTCATTGGTCCTCCTTCCTTTCTCCTTTATATAAACGATATGCGTAAGAACATCATCAGATCCTTAGTAAATATATATGCAGATGGTACTGCGGTGTATGGGTATAACTTCAAATATCGGGATGACAAGAGTCTGGCTGATGATCTCTCCTCTGATACTAATTCTCACAGATCTATGATGGGTGGGGACTGACTGGTATAATTCAATGCCTTCAAAATTTAAAATTAAAATTATCATCACCACCGAGCAGACTCTAAACCTGCATCGATCCTGATGAGTGGCCATACCATCAAAGAGGCGCCTTGCCTGGAACACCTACTGGATTTAATGCTTACTTCCGACCTCAAAATGAACGCGTATATTCGTGTCATCGCTAAAGAGGCTGGAAGAATGGTCGGTTTTCTTTATCATTCAAAAAAATATCTAATTTCTACTTACATGCTATATCTTTACAAATCAGACCAACAATGGAGTCTCGCTGTCATATCTGAGTTAGTACTGCCCAACCATCTTTGTTCAGCCTCGACATAGTTCAAAAGTGATTACGCAGCGTTGTTGTTGATACATTATTCTCCACTCTGCAATCTTTATCCCATAGAAGAAACGTTGCTAGCCTCTCATTATATCGCTATTACAATTGCAGATTTTCAAATGAGATACATTCCTTACTTTCACCAGTTCAGACCTTCACAGCTAGGACTCGCCATACCTGTTCACGGTGCTATATTATCCTCATTCGCTTTCCCAGAACTTTTGATTTGTAGAACAAACTCCTGGAAGGATGCTTCCCAGACTACTACAGTTTTGGTCTCTTCAAGTCCAGGATCAAACGATATTTCTTCTATTCGCTCTCATGATATGCACATTCTATTTCCCCCTTTACAATATTTTCACTCAGTAACCCACTACATTGAGTGGCTCTTGCGCCTTCTGTTTAGTGAATAAACAGTAAAAAATACCTTCTATGTGTGTGTGTGTGTGTGAGAGAGAGAGAGAGAGAGAGAGAGAGAGAGAGAGAGAATATATTGGGTTGATGCATAATTATTAGGTGTTCTTGTAGGCGAGTTATTTGTTAATAAAAAATGCTGTTTTGTTTCCTTTTTTTTTTTTTTTTTTTTTTTTAAATATTTCAGGTTATAGAAATTCGTGTTGATAATCATACGCTCCGGAATAATCATTTAAAAACGTTATTGCTCAATTATATTCCTTTTTTTAATAAAAATTGTTTTAAAAACGCCTGATAATTATGCACCAACCCGCTATATATGTGTGTATGTGACTATATATGTGTGTGTATGTGTGTGTGTGTATATATATATATATATATATACATATATATATATATATATATATATATATATATTGAGTATTTTGATACGCCCTGTTATATATATATATATATATATATATATATATAGGGTTATCAAAATACATTTTCAGACTTTTGGGACGGGTTCCTCACATCAAAACAAGGATAAAAATCTATATAAACATATGTCTGCATATCCTTCGTTTTTGAGTTATTAAGTTTAAAGTTTACGGTAGACGGTGTTAAATGTACAATCCAAGATGCAATACAAAAATACTTATTACCATAGTTTGTGGTGCCACGGATCCTGTCTCAGAAAGGCGGCGATAAATAGCAGCAAACATTGCATGATTCGGCTGACTTCGGTTTGGAAATGCAATCTAATACAGCTGTGCAGCCTCACGTCCATCACCGTTCGCGTGGCCGCAGCTAAAAATCACATCTGCCTGCTCATGATATGAATATCCTGCCATTGCTAAACAGAAAATTTTTCAGTTAACTCGCTACTACACATGTTATTTGGTGAAGATAGAATAGCCACCAATATACACGAATAACAAATGTAACCTAGTCTTTATAGCAACACAGCGCCCTCTACTGTAAACTTACTTCAAACTTACTAACTCAAAAACGAGGTATTTGCGAACATATATTTTTATTGTTTTGATGTGAGGAACACGCCCCCAAAGTTATTTTTGATACACCCTTTATATATAGAGATTGTAAGAAAATAAGATTTGAAAAAAACTAATATTTATATTTATTTATATGTAATATTTATAATATATGTATTTTTACAGAGAAATATTAAAATTAAATAGTGTGTTAATTACAAGTGGGTTTTCAGAAAAAAATGTTTTGCTTTTTTTATTTTAAATTGTTTTACCTCAATCGGCTTCGTTTTTAGCTTTTCAAAAATTTATAACTGTTTATATTTCCACGTGTTGACGCTTATGATTTGAACAAATGAAAAGACAAGTGGCATAACTGGCTTTATATGTCACTCATGGCAAGGAAAATATGGTAGGATCTATTTTGATGGACGTGCCTCTGGTTTATGCAATGAATTCAGTATTGGCTTAAACTTGTTGACAAATATGTTTCTTTATAAATACGATTTTGTTCCGTAGTGTTGTGGTCGCATTGATAGAATGGGAAGATATCAAAATTTGGCAGGTTTCGTCATCCGCATTCATCTATATATTTGTTAAGGGGTATTAGCCTATCTAACGAAGGTGAAAGGCGTAGTCAAGAGAAAGGCTTTCCAATTAATCTTATTTATCAAACCTTTGTTCGGATTTTATATTCTACTGACACACATGCTGTCGACATGGAAAACGCAAACACAAACTTATACTTAATCAGAAAATACAAGACTTTTTTGCTTTCAAGCTATTCTGAAATAATTAGAGAAAGATTTGTCTTTAATTCACTGCAGAGCTGGGAGAAAATAAACAAAAAAATACAACTACTTCCAACAAGGCAAGAAAAATTGGACTGGAACTTCAACAAGATAACATCTTATCTAGCCAGATCGTCTACGTCGAACGATAAACAAGAGAAAACATAATCAGATTGACAATCAACATCACAAATTAAAATAAGGGCTTCAGAAAAAAATCACGCAATTTTAGTCTTTCATTCCGACTGGGGGACGCCAACCTAGCAGAACGATATTAACAATATAATCTTGAAGCGCGAACGCGCACACACACACACACACACACACACACACACACACACACACACACACACACACACACACACACACAGAGATCTTTATCGTTCTGATGATCAATTAAGGTGTGAAAGTTCCAGTCATTACAAAATGTTCCTTTCTATGCGCTCTATCCTCGATATTAAATACTCCTCTACCATAAATATCCCGTCCTGTGTATGACGATAAAATACATCCGTGTCCTGAGTAAGACGTTAAACTATGTCCGACAGCAAGGCCTCTGATCACGAGGTTTTGAGGAGCATGGAACCAGCTCTTAACTGCTGGTGTTCACATGTCCACACTGACCCAGGGTGGTAGCACTTGTTAGGGTCCCAGCTATGGGCAATAGTTAACCCCCAGACTAGGGTCAAAACACTATGAAAGTGTAAAAATAGGTCTACCAGAAATACTTTGTAAAAAAAGTTATTGCCAGCAATAAATGTTTTGAAAATACCAGCAATAATTTTTTTGAAAATACATTATTACCAGCAATACATTTTAGGCAAAAAAAAAAAAAAAAATTACCAGCAATACTTTTTTGAAAAAAATATTACCGGATATAGATTTTTAAAGGAAAAATATTACTAGCTATACATTTTTGAAAAAAAAAATATTACCAGCAATAAAAATTTTGTCGGCATTAAATAAACCATTGAAGTTGATATGCCGTAAAAGAAACCAAATCAAACCAAACCATGAATATCACAACTTGCATTCAAGGACCAGCCATGTCACTTACATAGTATCAAATCACCAATATTCCCTCCGTATTCCATCGTCAAGAAGTAAGTTCCACTCAAACGGCTTCTTCTAGCGAATCACTGTCCTATGGAACAGACTACCAAGAGGATGTTTCCTTGATCACTACAAACCTGTTCAAGACTAGAGTCAACAATTATTTTACCCGCCTATACATATAAACTTCACCTTAACGTAACCCTCTACTGCGAGTGGTTTCTTGTAAAGGGTGAACATTACTGTAAAAAATACATGAAAGCGACTGGTGCCAGTCAGCATTGAGCTCAATATATACGCTTATATATATAAAAACTTTTAAACATATGCTAATAGTCAAGTGTGTCTACTTTATCAGAAAGATGGAGCAGTTGTCAATTATTTTCCTCGAAACCATTATTTTTTAATAACTACCTTACGCCAATATAGTTACTTGCTTACGAAAAGTACTAAAAATAGAAGTCTTTTCTTATCTGAATGGAGAGTTTGTCTAACTTTTTTTACTCATTCAGCTGTCAGAAAAAAAAACTCCCACAAGATGAAATAATGTAACGCTGACGAAAATGAATAACCATATTAATGTGACATTTTTTGCTTCTTTTAAGTTGTTTTTATTTTTATTTTTCCTACAAATCAGATATTTCTAACTTCAGTGCTGTTGTTTTAACAGGTAAATGCATATTTTTAAAAATATTCTTTTAGCATAAAGTTGACAATAAAATAAGCAATGTCAACGAAAACATGTTTGATTTCTTCTTTGTCCCGTGTCCCTTTAAAATGTTGAGATCATAGCTCTTCACAATTTCCTCTCCTTTGTAGTCCTCAGTAAATTTTGTCTTTTTACTATCTCTTCTAATCCCTGTTCTGCCAACCATTTACACAATCTTCTTAGGTAGGTTATTAGCTGTTTTCCTCTATCCATCTTGTTTTCAATATGTCCTGTGAGGAACAAGTTTTCTAAGTCCTCTTTCCTTATTATGCGTCCTAGAAGATTCAACTCTCTCTTTCTGATGTTATGTGTAAGTGTCCTTTTCGTTTCCATTTAATCTAAAATATTGCCATTGCTCGCATGTTCAGTACATGGTATCCACAACATCCTTCCGTAGAACCACATTTCTATTGCTTCATTTACTTTTGATAGTGAGGACAAACTTCTTCTATGTGCTGTGTCACCTCAGGATGTTAGCATTCATGGCTCTCCACAAGTTCATATCCTTTGTAGTCCTCAGTAAATTTTGTGTTTTTTTACTATCTTTTCTGCCAACCATTTACACAATCTCGTTAGGTAGGTTATTAGTTTTTACACTCTGACCTTCAAAATGTCCTGTGAGGATCAAATTCACCAAGTCCTCTTTTCTTATTATGTGCCCTCTGATGTTATGCATTTCTCTAAAACATTGTCGTTGCACTCGTGTTCAGCATATGTTATCCTCAATATCCTTCTGTAGAAAGACATTTCTATTGCTTCATTTACTTGCGTAAATGGATGGCTGATCAAGGTTTAGGAGAGATAACTAAAACACAACATTTATAAATACATACAAAGGATATGAACTTGTGGAGAGCCATGATCGCTAACATCCTGAGGTGACACAGCACATAGAAGAAGTTTGTCCTCACTATCAAAAGTAAATGAAGCAATAGAAATGTGGTTCTACGGAAGGATGTTGTGGATACCATGTACTGAACATGCGAGCAATGGCAATATTTTAGATTAAATGGAAACGAAAAGGACACTTACGAAAAGGACACTTACACATAACATCAGAAAGAGAGAGTTGAATCTTCTAGGACGCATAATAAGGAAAGAGGACTTAGAAAACTTGTTCCTCACAGGACATATTGAAAACAAGATGGATAGAGGAAAACAGCTAATAACCTACCTAAGAAGATTGTGTAAATGGTTGGCAGAACAGGGATTA
>CAHIKZ030004979.1:5045000-5060000 GCA_903632075.3 Acanthosepion pharaonis | reverse complement strand
TGTTATTGAAATATTTTGTTAAAGTTATTAAACTCAAATATTTAACGATCCGATATGGGGAATTTCTACGAATATTTTATTGTCGTAGAACTTTCCATCAGTTTATTTAATAATTAATTGAAGAATTAAGTTTCATCAGAACATTAAAATAAGAAACCATGAAATTTTCACAGGTCTTTCTTGTACCTATTATTTTTGCATACATTTTCTTTTTAATTAATTGTGAATAGCTGGGAGATTTGTGCAAATATGACAAATGAAAGACTGGTCTCGATCAATTATGGTAGACTATAATGTGTTAAGTATTATGTTTTAGGTGCAGCTCACCGTCTCTCCAGTGTAAATGACCTGGGTTGGGTAGATATGGAGGGCATACTGTTACGCATGCTGTAGTCCCCCACCTCTACATACCGCTGGAAACTTCTTCAGGACGTGGGTGATTATGGCTCTTTACAACTTCCTATCCTTTGTGGCTCTTTTGTTTTTTTTATCAGGTCATTCCATAAGTTCTGTCCGAATTTTAAGTTTTTGTTAAAATGAACGAAATTTAAAGAGTATTTTATAATGTCTAATAGAGCTGAACATTATTTTTATGTTTAGATGCATTTAAACTGATCAAATTTTATTTCAGAGAACAATAAAATTAAATTTTGTTTGATTAAAACTCTGCTAATATGGAAATACCCAAGAATCATTTGAGGCACATAATGCTTTATGAGTTCAAGAAAGGAAACTCAGCAGCCGAAGCGGCTAGAAACATTCACTCAGTTTATGGAGAGGAATGCGTGAATGAAAAAATTTGCAGAAGATGGTTTGCAAAATTCAGAGGTGGAGATTTCACCCTTGAAGATGAAGATCGAACCAGACATCCAGTTGAGTTTGATGAAAAGCTTCTTGAAGCAGACCTTGAAGAAAATCCTGCTTTATCAGTTGAAGAATTGGCAGTGGTTCTCAGTTCAAATCATACAACTGTTCATCGTCATCTTCAACTTGGAAAAGTTCCTAAACATGGAAAATGGGTGCCTCATGAATTGTCTGAAAACAACCTCAAATCCCGAGTTGACATCTGCTCTTCTCTCCATTCTCGCCAACTTGTTTCACCTTTTTTGGATAGACTTGTGACTGGCGACTAAAAATGGATCTTTTATCGAAATGTTAAGCGTCGTAGACAGTGGCTTGGTAAAGGGGAACTTCATGGGCAAAATGTTCTTCTTTCAATCTGGTGGGATCGCCATGGAATAATCCACTTTGAATTCTTACCACCTAATGCAACATTTAATGTTCAAATATACTGTCAGCAATTAGAGCGTTTGAACCAAGCTTTGAGGAAAAAAAGACCTGCTCTAGTGAATCGAAAAGAAGTGATGTTTCATCAGGACAATGCGCGACCCCACACAGCAAGAATCACGTCACAAAAGATCGAAGAACTTGGTTGGGAGAAAATTCTTCATCCAACCTTATTCTCCTGATCTTGCTCCTTCAGACTACCATTTGTTTTGTAGCTTACAGAATCATTTGGAAGAAACAGCTTTTGTAACACAGGAAGAGGTTAAAACTGACATTTGTGAGTTCTTCGAATCAAAACCAAAAGAATTTTACAGTAATGGAATTAGTAAGCTTGTTAATAGATGGAAGGAAGTCATAGATAATCAGGGAAAATACATTGTTGATTGAATCTGTAATTAAATGTAACATTTGATCTCTTGTTTTCTTTATTCAAAATTCGGACAGAACTTATGGGATGACATGATACCATCCCTCCCATCCGTTTTCCGGTATTCATTCATTCAGGTTTATCGGAATTCTCTTGTCCCTTTTTCCTTTGATATGCCCTATGTGTCCAATAGAAAGGTAATTACTAATACATATGGTCTCAACCCCGTCGCTGTATACAGCCACGAACTATCTTAATGTAGGAAAGATAATCTTATAGTTAAAATGAATACAATTATTTGGGTCTGATTATAGTATACTGCTCAAAAAGGCTTATCTGTGTGAAATTTTAGTCACAACTCCATCCTTAATTATTTTTATATTAATCCCTTGATTAAAAATAAGAAGCGATTTACAGTAGTGGAATGATAAGTAAAGCTGGTCTTTCAGAATATTCGTAACGTAGTGTTTGCTATTCTAAATAGGCGCCTCAAATGTTTCGTCTTAAGTCAGTCTAAACTTAATAAATGCAATTAAGGAGAAAAAAATCGATGTGGTAATCAGCCTATTCTACGCCTCTCGGCTTATATTTGAACGCAGAGTGAAGACTTTATCTCCATAATAACATTTGTTATCGGATTTTCGAAGACCTAAGACTATTTCTCATTCGTTTGCTATTTCCTTTAGCGACACTCTTGTCCAGTTTCGTTTACCTTTTTTTTTCAACGATTGTCTTCTCGACACACTAATCCAATCCAGACTAAAACTTATTTTACCGACATTTATTTCGCTTTTAACGAGCAGATTGACAATGTTTACAGACACAATTACAAAATCGTTTCGGTTTTTCGTATTCCTTTCCCAGTAATATTTGATTTCAGTATCTCTCGAAGGAGAAATTGGGACCGCAATATATAATAAAATAACGTCGCAAGTCAAGAGTTTAGTGTTTTTCTTAAAATACGATCCCTTTAGAATGTCAGTGATTTTAGAGTAGCATCGAAAGTGTAAGTATTTACAAGGAACAACACAACTAGAATGTAATCTAAAACTGTATGTCTGACTTATGAAGGCGATGACAAAGCAAAACGTTTGTCTGTAAAATTTTGCTGAATCAGAATAAATGCAAACAGACGCCACTTACGTTTCCTAAAGTTGGAAATATTAAGGCTAAAACTTATTTCTGTGATATCCGCAAACTTACAATAAAAGATTCTACATATTCATTGGATGCTAAGATTACTCAAGTAAAAAAAAGAAAAGAATCCTTGACTTATCAAAATTTTGACATCTTTTTGGAGCTATCAGAAATAGATTAAAATCCTTAAAGTATAATTACATATACGTTCTCATTTTTACATACGATCCACTTTTTCCGATTTGCTATAATTATGTTCCTGTGTTTTCAGACAGTGGATAACATTATGCTTATATTATTTCAAATAATCATGTAAAAGAAGAGAACGAAGAATTCGTTTTAGCGTTATGGTTAACGATGTTGCCTACTGAGTAGGGAGTTCAAACCTTACTGGATATCCTACACTTGTGTTTGGGTGAAAAAACAAAAAACAAAAACTACACTCATTTAATAAATATTGCTTCTCTTTTTAATAATTCGAAAGTTCCTCAGTTTAACATCCTAGATGCAAGGCTAAACAACAGAGAATATATGTAGGGAGATTGTATTGCGCCAATTTTAGAAATCTAGGAATCTAGGCTAACCTAGAAAATCAGTATTCGAAATTCGACTTTTTACCTAGGATCGAACAGTGATTACTCTTGTTTAGGAGAAACACCAATCTATTTCAGTCACGAGCCAGACCACCAATTTTACATATTATCTGCTGATGCTTTTTAAGCTTAGTTTAGTATAAAATGAAGCCCAATAATGGTGCAAGAAGATTGTATTACGCCATCGTCTCAAGTGGAAAGAGATTGTCTACCTAGAAAAATATTATTACAGAAATCTTACGACGACTCACCAATCTTTGCCATCAGCCAGAAATACTTAATAATTTTCATTACTAGGGAGGCCATAAATATTTAGTCAGCTTGATTCTGTTTGTAACAAGATATCAACTGTTGGGTATCCAGGTTAAGTGTGATTTCATTTCCAATCAGTCTTTCACACAAGTAAATTAAATCAAATGACCGTAGTCATCTAGTTGAGATTCTGGATAAAATCAAAGAATTTGCTATATTATCGGCCTCAATCTGTCATCTCGATTTTAATCACTTTCCCGCTGTCGTAAAGTAGATCCCTGTAATTGTTAAAATACATACGACGTTGTTGTTGTTGTTCAAATTTTCCAATCCCTCTTTCCTCAATATATGCTCTAGAAGTTTCAAATGCCTCTTTCTGATGCTAAGTATAAGGGTCTTTTTTGTAGGCATTTTCGTTATTTATCCCGCTATCAAAAGAATGTGCAGTGTAAGTATTAATATCTAATCATGAAAGCTCATGAATGTTTCCAATTATCGTTTACATCAATATCTACTACATACAAACACAATCAGACACATACATATGGAAATGACGATTTTATATATATGTGTTTGTTTGTGTGTATAGATAGATAGATAGATAGATAAATAGATAGATAGATAGAAAATTAAAAGATTGAGATAGATAGATAGATAGATAGATAGATAATGAAAAACTGCGATAGATAGATAGATAGACAGGCAGACAGATAATTAAAAAATTGTGATAGATGGATAATTTGAAGACTGTGATAGATAGATAGATAGATAGATAGATAGATAGATAGATAGACAGACATATAATTAAGATTTATAATTAAAAGATTGTGATAGATAATAAACTGTAATAGGTAGAAAAATAATAAAAAAGAGTGTGATAGATAATTAAAAGACTGTGATATATATATATATATATATATATATATATATATATACAGATAGATAGATAGATAGATAGATAGAGAGGAGACAGAGAGATAGATAGTTAAAAGATTGATATAGATAGATAATAAAAAAGACTGTGATAGATAAATACATAGATTGATAGACATATATACAATTACAAGGTTGAGATAGATAATTAAAAGACTGTGATATATATATATATATATATATATATATATATATATATATATATATATATATATAGAGAGAGAGAGAGAGAGAGAGAGACAGACAGACAGACAGACAGACAGATACATAGATAATTAAAAGCCTGCGATAGATAATTTAAAGACTGTGGTAGATAATTAATAAACTCTAATAGACAGATAGATAAATAAAATCTGTGATAATTAAAAGACTGTGATAGATAGATAGATAGATAGATAGATAATAGACTGTGATATATATATATAGATAAAATATTGGGATAGGTAGATAATGAAAATACTGTGAGAGATAAATAGACAGATAATTAAAAGATTGGGATAGATAGGTAATTAAAAGACTGATAGATAGATAGATAGATAGATAGATAGATAGATATTAGGAAAAATCAGCTTGAATGAACAGAAGTAGGTAGCAAGAATAATAAAACATAGTCATCGATTTATAACGTTTCTTCTATTTTTTGGTCTACTCAAAGATTACGTTCTTTTCCTTATTGAAGTTGGAATTAATGTTAAGTAGGAGATATAAAAAGATTCATCCCGTTTTTATTTGAAGGTCTACCGAGAGTAACTTTGAAAAATATTATTTCGAAAGAAAGAAAAATAAAAGGAAGCCCGTATACCATTGTCATTAAAAAGCAGTTTTCATAGAATATTATGACGAATTGAGAACGTGATAGACTCAGATATCGACTTCAAACGCGCTATCTGCCAAATCCGAAAAAAAAGAAGCAAAAATGAAGACTCTTCTTGATAGAATTAAAAGAAGCATACACAAAAGGAAGAAGAGAGATTAGTTTTACTTTGTTCCTGATTTTTTTGTTCGCTTTTTCTAATTTGACGTCCTTATCTGTTTTGCTCAATATCAGATTTTCTCTCTCTATCTTTATCCCTCTCTCTCTTTCACTAACTCTATCTTTCCAACTAATTCTCTGGCTGTACTGAGAAATAATAGCCACGTCTCTTATTTCGTGCTGAGATATGAACAAGCCGTGTCATTAACATAAAAGTATATAACTTTTTCTTCCCAGAATTGGATGTGATAACTATCATCCATGCATCTATTCGATCTGTCTGTCTGTCTGTCTATCTATCTATCTATCTATCTATCTATCTATCTATATATATATATATATATATATATATATATAAAAGAAAGAACAGTAAGATATATAATCCGGTGTTCTTATAGATATTTTTATTTTTACAAAATAGTGCTCAATGTAAATTTACAGAGTATTAATATTATAAATTAATTGATTTAAAATATGTTTTTTTTCGCTACACAGTTCTAACCATGTTTCAAAAATGGAAGCTAAAAGTTACTCCAAAATTCGCTTGAGGAGGAAATGAAACTAATGTCTTTAATTTAATTACAAAATTAAATTCGGGGCTTTTAGCTTCCATTTTTTGAAACATGGTTAGAACTGTGTAGCGAAAAAACATATTTTAAATCAATTAATTTATAATATATATATATATATATATATATATATATATATATATATATATATATATATATATATATATAATAAAAACAAAGGAAAAAGTTATCTTAGCCAACAAGTTTCGTCCTCTGACTTTGTCAAGGAAAATGTAAGGATTTTATTTTGCAGCAAAGATTTATAAACCAATGTAAAAATGTTAGTTTAGCAAAATTTTTAAATTTAAGAGACTCTCATGAATATTCATCTGACTAAAAACGTCTAGGTAAATAAATGACGTAATTTTCATGTCTTACACGCGAAAGTGAGTAAATGATTATTTACACTATTTACGTTCTTCGAACTATTGTCCACATCGTTTTTCCATATTCACGACGTTTCGATCGCTTCTTCAAGCGATTGGTATTTTGAACTGAATTATTTACTTCCTCCACCGGGACAGATTGTTCACGTTCCACGTGCCATATCTCTTCCGGATGTCTCAGTTATCTCCCTTTAACTCAACTCTCCAAGTATTTGTTCACCACTGCAGTAGCTAGGTATTGAACTCACAAATCTGGGGTCAGCTCACTGGATCTAAACCAACGCGTTTATCCACTGGGCCATGTTTCTTTGCGAATACACATAAGTGCATTAATTTTTGGGACGTATAAACATAATGACTTTTTTTTACCAAAACAATTTTTGTTGCTATTCATTGTTTTTCTCAAGTATTCCGTATTACTGGTTCCCATATTGTATTCATTTCTATACTTGGTCGGCTCAGGAGATTTTTGTAGCCTAACATATGTGCTGATTCTTTAATTCTTCATATTTCCCAGTGATATTCTGTCGATTATTTCAATCTCAATCCACAGTGGGGCGGTGATCTCCTTTTTCTTTTCATATGTAGTC
The DNA here is from genome assembly GCA_903632075.3 of Acanthosepion pharaonis. Taxonomy (NCBI): domain Eukaryota; kingdom Metazoa; phylum Mollusca; class Cephalopoda; order Sepiida; family Sepiidae; genus Acanthosepion; species Acanthosepion pharaonis. The sequence continues at coordinate 5,052,913 of CAHIKZ030004979.1, read as the reverse complement.
AGCTCTGCCTGATTTTCCTACTTCCCTTCGTGTTACGGCTTTATACTTGTAGTATATTGCTACTGGTCTCAGATAAGTAGACAAACACTTATATATACACATATATAAATATCTTTATTGTTCGAGTTGCAGTGAATTGGTAGAATGAAGGAGAATCAAAGAGTTTTGGATTGCGTACACGGAGACAAATGAACCACGAGCCAGCCTCTTTGTCTAGATATATATATATATTAATATTATACCAAGATATTGGTAAAGTGTCAACGAACAACCCCCAAAAAACTTAGCCTGGCAAACATAAAGACAAAAGAAAGCGAAAAAAGAAAGAAACAATACGAAATAAAACGCAAAAAGATAACGTCTGATTTCTCCCCAAAACAGAAACCTACCTACACAAAAAAAAATTAAATGCTTGACGGCTCTAGAAATTAAACTAAGACAAAGTAGTGACAGTAATAAGCCAAATGGCACTGAGGGACTCCTGCGCAACTCTTAACTATGCGATCTTAAGACTAAAAGAAGCGGTTCTTGTTGTCGCATAGCTTGAGTTAATGAGTGCTTTTTGGTTTGACAACAGAAGAAAGATGAACAGGAAGGCCTAAAGGTGAAGGTGGGGATTAAAATTTAACAGAGAGAAGTTTTAAAACGTCGTGAATATGGAAAAACGACGTTGACAATAGTCCGAAGTATTAAATAATGTAAATAATCATTAAACACTTTCGCTTATAAGACATGAAAACTTCTCTCTATTAAATTTTAATCCCCACATTCACCTTTAGGCCTTCCTGTTCATCTTTCTTCTGTTACACCCTCTCTCTACAGCTTTCATACATTTCCCTCTCACACTTGTGTCCCACACCAACACATACACTCTCACTAAAATTTTATTTTTTATACCCGGAATTATATTTTCCGATTTCTTTTTTGAATTTGTAGGTATGATGAATTGGATCGTAATTACGATTCCAGTGTAATAAATTATAATCAATAATCATGGAATATTAGTGTTTATATATATTTATATATATATATATATATATATATATATATATATATATATATATATATATATATATATGAACGTTATTTTTACTGGGTATATATGTTTAAAAAGGCAATCCTATTTTCAAACAGTGAAATTAATATCTACTTAATCACTATTAATTTAACTTCTATTCAAATATGTGCAACCACTAATTATAATATCTATAATAACAAGAAATAATGTCGAATTAAAAATCTATTAATTACTTAAGTTCATATATATATATATATATATATATATATATATGTGTGTGTGTGTGTGTGTGTGTGTGTGTGTGTGTGTGTATCTAATTATGTCTGGGTGGTTATGTATTATAATCTGATTGTGTTTTTGTTGTTTTTACGCGTGAGTTTAAGACCACATTCACAAACTTTAAAATAAAAACGGAAAAGAAAGGGAAAAAGAAAAAAATATATATACATGTATTGTCAAATGACCGGATGTATTGTAGCGTCTTGTCTTGTCGAACGTAATTTCAATGAAGAAATGAATTGAATAAACATATATATTTTTTTTTCTCAATAATTTTGTAGTTTTAAACTTAATAATGATTAAATATGGATTTTAAAATTGCCAGTTTTTAATTTTAATATTAAATTTTATCATATAATTTTATAATTATTAGTTAGTATAAATTATTTTTAATATTACACGTATTTAAAGATCTGAATAGCTATTATAGCAAGATTTCGTTGTCAAGCTTTTGAATCTTTCTATACTTCGTTTTTGATTGGTTATTCTAGCTTTTGTAACAATGTTTCTCCCTAGTGTAGGATCGTTAATTAATCTGAAACTTTTAAAACCATTTATTTTCTTTTCAACATCATCACTTGATAAGACACAGATTGTGTTGAAACAAAATGGCTATTTTTGTAGTGATTTTATAACATACTTATTTTATAATTTTTTATAAAAAATAATTATATATATATATATATATATATATATATATATATATATATATGTGTGTGTGGAGATATATATTATACTAATAGTAATAATCGGTTGGAGACAACTTCGGATAGCACATCTTGTAAGTATATCAAAACAAATTGGTACCAGAGGAAAAAGTTGGAAAAAAAGAAAGAACTAGTAATATCCGAACAGGGCGAAACAAATCGTCCAGTGTCTTAAGTTTTTAGTCCAAAAAGAAAAACTCAAGCGAGTAATAAAGCTAAAACGTAGATCTGGGATAAATAAATATAAAATATATAAGTAGAGTAAAGTAAAAATATATATATACGAACACACGTATATGACTTAAAGTCGAAATCTTGGAGAATATTTCTCGTAATTTTCGTCCAAAATGAACTTCAAGCAATCTTTGACGGAATTTTTTTCTTGTCTGAGAAAGGTTATTCTTAATTCGGAAAAGTCGATCATTGAAATTAATCGACACAAATTATCTGTCGTCTTTAATAATATTTGCCTTAAAGAAGCGTTTCTATTTAAATTCATAATATATATATATATATATATATATATATATATATATATATATATATATATGTGTGTGTGTGTGTGTGTGTGTGTGTGTGTGTCTGTGTGCAAGAAAATCCGCAACTACACTTGCATATTGAGAGACACAAAATTAGGATCTAGTTTAGCGTTATATTTGCACATCAAATCGAGCACCAGCTTTCATGAAGACGGCGACCGGGTAAGGGTCAACTATTGCATAAAACGTACTTGGTAAATCACACCGCTATCACTTCAGTAGCTTTCACGTTAAAATTTAATTCTTCCCCAAAATTCTCAAAAATTCAAAATAATTTTCAATGAAAAAACAATAAAATGTGAACAAGACTAAACAATAATTAATAATAAAAATTTTTCATCTCAAAATTCAAAAAGCTTAAGTGGAATTCATTGTAAGATATTTGCTTTCTTAATTTTAAAAATGAAAAAAAATCTCTAGTTGATTACAGCGAAGATAATTTATATTAAGGTTTCCATTTAAATTCAATTTGCTTCAATAAATCATCGTGTGTGCCTCCGGAAAGATATTTTATATAGCGATATATGTGTGTATATGTGCAAGCGTGTGTGTTTTCTTGTCATGCAACTCACCTTTTCCTAGTAACCTTTTAATAAAAATGACTTTCTTTGAAAGTAGTAACTTTCCATTGCTTACTCATTTTTGATTGGAAAGAACCCAATTTAAAATTGTTTCTTCTTTGTAAAACGGTTTCTACAAATTCAATCTCTTATCGATTTTGAAATCACCTAAGGCCGCTTATGCGTCTAGAATGCGGTGTATTTTCCTCCTGTCAGTATTAGAGCCAAAGTAAGACTAGGATTTGTTGAGGCTATTTATTCTATTTTATTTTTAATTCTGTGACTTAACTAAGTCTCAGAAATGTGCGGTTGAACGTCACAGCGTGTTAAGAGGAAGAGGTGATGTGAGTTCTAATTCCGGAGTAGTCTTTTACGTTCACTTTTGCACTAATACTTTTGGTAAAGGCATGAAACCGTTTCTATTGCTATCTAAGTGATAAACAAATTCTGATAGGTTAAAAAGTATAGACTGTACTCTCTAGTCTTGGGTGGCGAGGGAGAATAAAGATCTAAAAACAAACTATGGAGAAAAAAACGGGAAGTCATTCTACATTTCCCAAGAATAGATGACAATTCATAGACGATAAAGAAAAGGAAAATGTAGAGAGCCATGACCGCGGATGTTAGATTTAGTCTTGTGTTTAGTAAACTTAGTTTAGTTAATATTAAGGCAAGCAAGTACTACATCCGCGTCCTGGGTAAGACGATAAACTACGTCCAGCAGCAAGGCCTCTGATCAGGAGGTTTTGAGGAGCGTAGAACGACCTCTTAATTGCTGGTGGTCCCAGGTTCACTCTGACCCGGAGTGGTAGCACCTTTTAGGGTCCCAGCTATGGGTAAATATTTAACCCCGAAACTGAGATAAAAGCATTATAAACGTGTAAAAATAGGTTTTAATACCAGAAATACTTTGTAAAAAAATTATTACCAGAAATAAATGTTTGAAGGAAAAAATCATTACCAGTAATATATTTTTGAAAAAATAATTGCCAGAAATAGATTTTTGACAAAACAAAATATTGAGAAATTTACAGTGAAACATATACTGTTAGATTGTGTAGATTTTGATCTAGTGTGAGCAAAATATTACCAAGTGAGTAATTAAAAAAAAAAACTTTTTACGAAAATAAAACCATCCAAGATTGTAAATTTCCTAACAGAAGTTAGATTGTACTGAAAAATATGAGTAATTGAAAAATGGTTCAAATATATCTGTATACATACACACTTTTTTTCCAAGCTGTCGCTATGAATCTATTTTAAAATTTTGTTGGCATTACATGACCCACTGAGGTTTTGATATGCCATAAAACAACCAACCAATCAACTTTATTTGTCTTAGTGCCACACAAAACTTAGCTGACAAAATATTCTTGACATATTTTGGGAATCAGCGAACTGAAAATTATTTCCCCTCGATGCGTTAATATAAAAAACATATTTAAAAAAAAAACTCTCAGAAAGTATAAACCTCTAAAATGGTCGGCTTTTGGATCAGTTTTGATGATTAGTAATTTTTCAAATATTTCGACAACCTGAAAGTCAAGCTTACTTTATTTTCCGAACTCTTAATGAACAAAATGGTATTTTAACCAACATTTTCTCAGCTATTTGTTTTCACTACTGAACTAAACCCACAGACGTATGAGATAAAAATTCTGATCGAACTTCGATGATCAAATGTCTATCAAACTGATCTCATTCTAAATTAAATGGCATCATCATGTGTTCTAAAAAATGTTTACTAAGCGAATAAACTTGAAGATTGAATTAAAGATGCTAGCTTTCTCTTATGAGAAAATAACGTGCTGAAGAACTCGCCACGGTAACCGTTTTTCATTCTTCATCATATACTGTCCTCTCAGGATGTAGGCGATCATGGCTCTCCACAACTTCATGTCCCCTGTAGCTCTTAATAAACTTTGTCTTTCTGTTATTTCTCCTAAGTCCCGTTCCCCAATCCATTTACTCAAGATCACCGAGTATGTTATGGGTTATCTTTCTCTGTCCATCTATCTGTCCCGTGAGTATCAGATTTTTCAAATCCTCTTCCTCATTATGCACCCCAGAAGGCTCAGCTCTTTCTTCCTGACGTTAAGTATTAGTTTCCTTTTTGTTTCCATCTTCTCCAAAACTTTGTCGTTACTCACATGTTCGGTCCAATCTATCCTCAGCATCCTTCTGTAGAACCACATTTCTGTTACTTCAAGTCTCTCATCATCTTTGAGATATTCCAGACCCCTCTGCCATATAGGAGGGCAGATATCACGGAACAATTCAGAAGGCTTTTCCTTGTTTCTAGTGATTTTTTTTTTAATTTTCAGTACTCTGCTTCCGTGGATATCCTAATACGTCTTCGGATTTCAGTGTCATACTTTCCATTATTCCACTTAAAAATTGTCTATTTCCTTTTTTGTTTGGTATTGCCTTCGAGAGAAAATTATGATTGGAAAACAAAATCATTATTGACTTCCGCTATCACTTGAAAATTAATATACATCCTATGGTAAGCTAATGGAAAGAACAGCTTATAGGTAGCAGAAGGCCGTATGTGTGGTGCATCCAGTGAGGATCGAACCTACTACCGGGTCGTAATTGATCGAGCGAGATAAACTTGTTAACCATTATACCACATCCACAATTTGCCTTCTGTGCTGTATGTGTAAAAGAGGATCTATATTTTTGTATCCAGATTTTTTCATCCATATGCAAATCATCATCATCATCATCATCATCATCATCATCATCATCATCATCATCATCATCATTTATTCAGTTATCACATTTAACGCCGCTGTGGTCATTATACCCCTCCATAATAGTCGTTCATGTTGAGGTTACCCCATTCCGCCTTTCAAAAGTTCCTCCGCCCACTGCTAAATTCGTTGGTCTCTGAGGCACACCTCTTACACCCAGGTGACTGGACGAATGCCGCCAGGCACAAGTGGGTTGGCGAAAGCCGTTCCCCTTCAATGGTCGGAAAACCCTTCTGACAACCATCACATATTTTAGCTAGCAGTTAGACGCCATTGACAGGGATCTAGCCGTTTCAGAGTCTATGGGACTTCTTGGGGCCATATGTGAGAGTTGGATGTAGGTCATGGACCAATACATTTCCGCATCCCAATTCACCTAAGTAAAGCAGGGTCGACCACTTCGCTGTAAAGGTACTACCACTGACGTTACTCTCCATACACCGCCATATGCAAATATGTAAAAAAATAAAGTACCATTTAGTGGTTATCAATCCCTGAAAAATATTCTTCTTTTTCCGGTTAAGAACAGCTAGAGAAATTATATTATCTTTTACTTGTAAATTATCTAGACTTTTTTTTTGATTTTCAGCGATGTCTTAGTCCAATACCTTTGAATAAAGTAAGCCCTCTCGGCTATCACACATATCAAAATCAGACCTTTATAATTATATAAATTTCCAGCCTTGAGTTAACAGTCTTATATGGGAATAATTATTTCCCTTATAGCCCTTTTCCCAACGTCGTAAACTTATAAATACTCTATCGCTTTTTTAATAGCAAATACACAGATGAGCATTCTTTCTGACTTTTACAGCTATTACTCACATCCACAAAATCGAATCCCGCATATCCCCACCGCATAACATTTACAAGTAGGAAGTCCCCACCCCAGACGGCTTTTCTCAGAAAACTCTTACCCTGTGGAACGAACGCTCGCGTGGATACTTCCCTGAACCCTCTTAACTTTTTCAAGTCCAGGTCAATCGCTATATATTCTTCTTATCCCCATAATTTTCACTTCTTTCTACCCTCTTGTAGATACATGTCACACACCTCATTCATTAACCTTATACCACGAGTGCCTCTTGAGCCTTCTGTTGGGTGAGCTTTAATATGAAAAAAAAAGTTTAGAGATTAAGCACAATGATTGTACGGCACCCGTTTCTTAACGCTAGGATGGCCGAGGTGTCGTTTTCGGCACCTTCAAATTTTCAACAAATTACTATGGAATAACTAGTTTTGGTTTGATGCTGAGGCTTATGGACAATTATTGAATTTTAGCAAAAATGCTTAACAGACTTAATTCTTTAAAAAATATTCAGTGGAATAGCTGATATTTGAGGTTTTACCTTGAATGGCCGAGGTGTCGTTTTTGATACCTAGGCTATTTATAGGGTAAATACATTGAAAAGTTTCTCACAATCAATAATACTTGTGTTTATGTCCCCATCTATCTATCTATCTATCTATCTATCTATCTATCTATCTATCTATCTATACATCTATCTATAATTTACATATATATATATATATATATATATATATATATATATATATATATATATATATATATATATATATATATCACTTTCTTTCACTATGAGGTATACTAATATTTGTGAATTTCTTTTTCAGACTTGTTATTTCTGACTTGAATATTGAATATATTAGAGATGGCTGCTTCGCGGCGTAATGTAAATAAAGATGTCAAAGGAGCTGGCCATCCTAGTGTTAAGTGGGGAGTTATGCCAGCCTTGAAACCGTAGATCGAATTTATACAGTAGGAGACCCACAAATATATCAACTACAGAGTTGGTCACGAGGTAAGTATTATATACACAAGTGTTACTTCTCTGTAGTGTTTCTTTTTAACTAGTCTTGAACACCCCCCTCTCCCTCTTTCTCTCTCTGGACGATTATGACTCATTTCATTTGTTGTTTTCAGCAATACACGATCCGTTAGCTGCATTCTCTTTTTGTGTATGTACTATTCGTTCCTAAGTTGTTTTTCTCAAACAAGTTGGTATTTCGTTTCTTCCCTTTGTTTCCCTTCA